>JTDE01021346.1:0-17016 GCA_014338405.1 Paragonimus skrjabini miyazakii | reverse complement strand
GGTCGATTTATCTTCCCAGTGAGTGCTTACTAGATCTAGCGTTAGTCCTGGCGATTCCAAATCATGAAGTTGAACAATCGATATTGTAGTAGATGACAACCGTTTATGATTTCGGGTCCATGCAATGACGGGTGTCTACTGCTGTGCAGTGGTTGTGATTGCAAATGAAACTTAGTATGGGAAATTGTTTTGTGCTAAACATTCATTGCAAGATGAGTAAGACTACATACCAACGTACGTAAGAACACTTTTGCACGGATGACTTGTCTACACATCCGGTGGCATCGCCAACCTCTCTGTTGACACGTCCGGCGCAGCTTCCTCTCGTTGCTTCATGCTCCTTGTCTGCCTGACGTTGAGAACTGGTATTTGGTTTTGGACCCGTGATGTGCTACTCACTAGCGACAATAAGGAAACATTCCGTTCACTAACCAAACGTTCACGCTCAATGACCATTGAGCATGACATGTGAACGGGCGTGATTGTTTTGAATACGCACCTAAAGCTAATTACATCTTGTATTCTGCTCAACAAAATTGTCACTTTCGTATGAATTTTCTTATATTTGTATCACACATCACTCAGTTGAGAAAAACAGGATGAATGATCACCCGCACCAATTTACCTGGTCCAGTATTTTTTGCAGGTTAATTGCACATCGGGACCCATTTTGGAATTCGATATGCTTCCGTTGAATGGAGCAAGTTAGTCAAATTGAGTCCACTTTAAACTATGTTGACCTTTCTGGTACGTCGCCTGTACCTTTGTGTGATAGTGGAAAACGAACTCAATATCTAAGCTATTAACTCACGTTTGTACAGCTTCAGTTTATGTCTGTATACCTAAACTCTGCTGTTTGTTTACGTAATAGATCAGTGTTAAACGGTACACACATCCTCCTGACAAGTTTAATCATTTTGTCGCTTCTAGATTATGACTGATAAACCATACATTTTGAGCTCACATAATTCATGTTAACTGCCTGGTTTCGTAACTGTGATCAGAAGTCGCTGTGTCATCCTCCTCCTGACGTCATGTTACGTTCATAAGCACAATATGATGTTACGTAACCAGCAGGCCTCATTCTATTCACGTGTGGTGACGAACACAAATGTGCACATCCCCAACCCTGTGTATCTGTGCCCCTTAGTATAGGTTGCAGGAATTCACGTTTTCTTTAACACGAGCGATAAAAATGTATTTAAATAAGAAGGGATGACACCTTTATCACATCAATATTATCGTCAATCTTTCAAATCTGAACGAGCTGAACATTGTGTATTTTTGAGCTGAGCGATCTTACACGTTTTATCTTACACGTGGTTTACCTCTCTCAGGAATAATCTGCCCAACTCGTATCAATGACCTCCGAATTCAAGCACAGTCCCAGTGAGAACCGTAGCAAACAAAACCGAAAGGGTTACTGTGAATTGTAGCATAGGAAATTGTGTGAATTCACACAATTAAACATGAAGAATTATTATGGGGAGAATTTCCTGAAGACCGGGTGATCTTTCATCAGAATGTAGCCTTTGCAATACATTTACCGAAATCTGAAATATCTGCTAGTTCTGTTATTAAAAACGTTCATGATCTCATTCTACCATCTCCAGCTGAATCTGTTAAGAAATTGACGCCACCAAACGTCATTTATATCTCATTGTCTACCAACTTCTCCATTAGTCTGACAAGTAGAGTCGAATTCAATTCCAGGCGCAGTAGAACAACGGTTTTTGAAGGTGCCATCCGCGATTAGGTAAATAGCAGATTGCAATACAGTCGCGCATCCCCGGCGCTAACAACAGCGTCATAATCCACTTCTGACGCGTCGGAGAAAGGGTACAATTAAATATTGTCTTCACAATCTGTCGCTTTTTTTGTGCTATGGCGATGGACTTCAATCTCGTCGATCGCCTTTACATACACAAAGCAGTCATTCCATGCCTTCACACCGCTCGATTGAATGGGGATCGTTCCACTCTAAACCACGTTTGCAAAGCTTCTGTAAGAACAGGTTGCTTGGTTAAATCTCCACATACATTAATCCAGTGGACCAACCACGGACGAGACTGACAATACGATCGTACAGCGGACTAGTAGATCATGCTTAATTAAGAAATGCAACTAAGACATATCGGAGATGGCCTCCCCACTCTAAACCGAATATACGTTCTCAGGAGCCCAAGTCGATAACAATTTGTTTGATAGACGGAGACCACTTTGAGAGAGTCTCAATGTGTTGCTGTCATTTGATACTCAGCACAGGAGACAAAGTCCCTTTTCAGAGAACAGGCGGTAGATTAGCAGGGCAAAGTGTTTGGCTTCATTAATGCTATCTGAATGGGACCAGACAGTCATCATCATAGTGGTTGTGAATTACTGTACTAGTGACATTATGGTCAGTGTTTATTTTGTTATTTTATGGCCGTGAAAATCGGACACGTCACTCGAACTTCATCTGGTGAACGTTACAGTTGCATAGTCCGTCTATGAAGACAAGAGATGGATTTCGATTGATGAAAACCTTGTAATCTGTCAAACGTGGTTAGTTTTTGTTGCGTGGTTCAATCTACTAAATCGTACTGGTAAATCTTAACTCACGGCTGGAACATTTTTAATCATCCTAATGTCGAGGGGTAAGTGTGTTGGTTAGCTGAAGTGTAAGTTTCTCTCAAACCAGAGGAACTTGACAGGGTCGTTCTATCTGAAAAGTGTTCGAAACAATTATCTGTGGACCCTTCTTCTCTGTGACAGTCTACATGCAAATATTGAAATAAGGGTGTTGTCGGCTTCTTCCGCCGAAAGTGCTTACGGGTTCATTCAAATGGAATCAGACTTGCCAACCCGTCCTGCGTCCCCAGGAAAATATGGGAAGCAGACCAACAGTTTATCTTTTACATCGAATTGGTGGTGTCGGCTCATTCCACCAAAAATGCCTACGGGTTCGTACTAAGCTTATTCTGCTACCTCTCATTCAAATGTTAATCTCTTGTTCAAGCCACATATGACCAGACTCGGCTTGATAGTTGGCACTATCGCTTGTTACATTTATGTAACAATTGCTGATTGGTTACTTGCTCATCGATGTCCCTTCTTCACTCACCAAAGGCATTCAACCAGATGTACTTACAACGTGCACGGAAACCCATTCAATTTAATCCTCAATGGAGTAGTCAGGTGTGGTTCATACTGTGCATCCTAGTTGTATTGGTTTGCAGGCTAACAATATTTTCCATTCTTTAATCATTTTGAACTGATTACACATGTGGCAGTTAAGCATCAGTGTGAACCACTGATGTATTGCTGTCTATGATGATGATGATTACACATGCGTACGAAGAATCAGCACTTTCTAGCGCAAGTGTGAGTAGTATCCTAGTTTTTCATTGGCTCTCTTTTGTCTCTTTCAGAAAGCCATCCCAGTGGTGGTAGATCATGCGGATGAGAAACAGGTAACGAGCCTATTCGAGCAAGTGCGTCGTGAACAACGTGGTCGATTGGATGTACTGGTGAACAATGTGTACGCTGCTGTCCCGTTTCTTGGTGCTAATGATGGTAAAGCTTACTATGAAATTGATAGTTGTACGCCCGGTGAAGCCTGGGATATAGTCAACAATGCGGGATTGCGCAATCACTATATCTGTTCAACCTTGGCTACACGCCTTATGCTGAAGTGTAGAAAGCAAACGGAAGGCCTCACTAATCCTGGTCTGATTGTGAATGTGTCCTCAATCGGAGCTAGACGTTATCTCTTCAACGCGTGCTACGGAGTTGGTAAGTTGGTTTGGCTGTTCAGCTCATGTGTCATTTTTGGACATATAACCGTGATTTTTCACTGTGTGTTCATTTTTCATTGCCAACTCACCGATATCAACACCTGCTTGCTAACTGTTCCGGCTGCCTCGGAACGTAACGTTAGATAATTGAAACCCGACCATTTTGTGTTCCCGACTACGACGTAATCGGTTTTTTAAGGTGACCATCGCCGTAGTGCACGACCTGAGATCTGGATGGGTTCTCAAGTATATTGCGGTGAGGTGTCCTTTTACAGTTGGCTCACTTGATCTTTTCTGCTGCGTTGACATTTTGTTTAGGCTTACATATCAGTTTGTGCAACTGATTTATTGATGTCCATGATTATGACTGTGTTGATCGTGCAAAGCACACTGACTGGGACTTCGACCTTTTTGGGTATAACCACGTCAGATCGACCAAAATGGAACAGCCACGTTAAACACCGTTACATTTATGGAATTATCTGTCGCACTACTTATTACGTAGGAGTGTCTAGTTAGTGAAGTAGGATTCTCTGAGTATACGATAGAAGTATTTTGTTGTTGTGACACTGCTGCATTCCGCATTCGGATAAAGGGATTCGAACAGATATGTCCTAACAACAGTACTCTAATCATTGAGCGGTTGCCAGTGACCACTTGCACGTAATACGATACCAACGACAAAAGTACGTCTGTGAACTGCGATCTAACCTCTGTATTACTGTTTGCAGCATTCACCGGCATTAGACATCAACGTCTTATTCTATGCACCCCCTTGCTGAGCTTGCTCTTCACTGCAAACTCAGACAGACTTCAGAGTCATTGACTCCGGAGTGGGTCCTTCAAGGGAATCGTATATCCTGTTTCCTCGCTAGTAAGATTGTTGGGTCAGTGGTTGCAGGATGGGACCCTCAAACAAACTCGTTCCGAGATCGGGTGGTATCTGGACTTCATGGTTGATCCGACAGACCACAGTCAGCTTTGTGGTATGTTGAGAGGATATTGTGATCTAGGGTAACACGGACTCGGTACATGCTGCCCACATAGATGCTGTCATAAATCGTTTTAAGAACTCAGGACTCCGGATTAATGTCGATAAGTCGCAACTCAGATGATCATCGGTGGTGTTATTTGGACACAATTTGGGTCAAGATGAAATTAGGCCCCTGCCGGAGAAAATATTAACAATTAGAGAGGCCGTGGCTCCGAATTCTAGCGCACAGTGAAACAATTTCTGGATCGAGCAGGGTACTTCATTCGGTTCGTGAAAATTTCCACTTCATTACATCACCACTGTACGAACTCCTTCGAGAAGACAAGCAATTTGAATGAATTGACGATGGCCAGAAAGCGTTCACGGAAGTGCGGCAAGAAATGAACGAGGAACAACTGGTGATAAAATTTCTGAATACAAAAGAAATGCTCATCGTATCAACAGATGCCAGTGAGCGTGGCATTGAGGCAATACTCAAGCCCAAGAAAAGAGTAATCGAATATGCCAACAGTGTCCTACCCCCAACGGAGCAGGAATATTCAACCATTGAGGAGGAATGTTTGACAACCGTCTTCCACTTCAAGATGAACTCCATGAAGAAACAGGTGGAGAATCAGGTCATGCAAACACGACGTCACAGCCGCGCGTAGAAACAAGAAGCTTGCATCATCCATTGTGCGTCATATTCTAATGAACCAATGTGATCCCACAACGGCATTTTGCGTTATCTACTCAACGTCACACAGGCGAACACTGCGCTATGCTAAAGCAGTTGCAATCCGAAAGTTCAAACCCGTGTTGCGTGTTCAAAAACAACTGTTTGTAGGATTGTCGCTACCTTATTAGTGACAATGATTGTGCACTCTGACAATTGACTTTCTCTGGTATCTTATTCGCTTTCTCATACTGATATATAAATGGTCTGTAGTATGTACTCGTGAAGATGCAGCGAAATTTGTTCGGACATAAATCGCGCAATATCAGCCTACTATCTTCTTTATTCAAATTCTTGATTGTTTTAAACTAGCAGCTGAAGAGACCACACGAAATATCGACATCCCGCAAAATTTGTGTTCCTCTGTTCTGATGAATTTAGATGAAGGGGATCCTATGTTTCGAATGCATTTGTGCAGACGAAACGACTGTTCACATGCGAAGGTTTCATTGATCGTACATCCAAAGATTTCCGGCTCGTTGCGATCGAAATCATGATTAATTTTCGAGAATATCCACAGTTCAGGTATTATGATAATTAATTGTATAATTATATTAATTATTATAATTATAATACTTATAATTAATTACATGCATATATATGTACGAATTTGCATATATATACATATATATATACGAATATGTATATATACATATATATGGTACCTCAAAGTTGTGTGAAAGCTACCTACGGAAGAAGTGATTCGAACAAGCTGACCATCCCAGTACACCATGCACTAAGTCATGACTCACGACTATAAACTAAGGCAAATAGTATGAAACTTCGTCGAAATTTAGAGACCTGCTGTTTATTGAACCAAGTATACAGGAGGTCTTCCGTTATTACTATAAATACTGCTGATACAGAGATTAGCTAGAGAGGTTGAGGATCCACCATGGACAAGCGACTTCATCGAAACCGTGTATAACACAATGCATGCCACCGAAGATCATGGTATGCTTCCAAAAAAGCAAATAATTTACATCATGAGATATTTTAGTACTTCCGAACCATAAACGGAACGGATATGGGAAAACATATTGTGCGTTGTGCTAATGTTCATTGCTAAGTACTTCCTTGGTTAAGCTACAACAAGTTAAAAACATCGTGAGAACTTTCTTAACGACCTATTTGCGAACTGCGACTATTATTTTCGGTGTTATTTTACACATCCTACTGTGGTTAATCAAGTCAAATTTTTGGGTACTACATCGTGCTGTTTCTATCAGGGTGATTGATACAGTCCAGTTCGCAGTTTGTAACTTCAAACCGACGGTAGATTTACTAATCCAGACGCCGAGGTGGCCAACACTTTGGGTAAACAATTCATGAACGTATATAACTCGAATTCACAGGGGAAATTTGGGTACACAGGGGCAATTCGATTTAAGTACGCTAAGTTTCGGTGTCACAGGTGAGAATCAAGCTAGTGAAAGCCTGGAAACCGTCTATGATCACACCTATGTTTAAGAGCGAGTGCGGAAAAGATCGAGCAAATTGTCGGCCAATAGCGTTGCTTTCGATGGTCTCCAGAGTAATGAACAGTTCAATAGATGACCCTCTCCGACCCAAGATATCCAACCTTGAACTTATCATCCAAGAGTGGCGTGGCTTCCGTAAGAGAGATTCACGCGTAACCAATCCGTTAATCGCTCATAACTTCTGGACGAGGAGTGCCGACGCATCAATGGCCATAGCAGTGGTTTACCTTGACTTCTTCAAAGCCTTTGGCACGGTGGATCACTCCATATTACTGCAGGATCTCCATACCTATGGCTCCGATGAGCGCTTACTCATATGACTAAAAGATTATCTAACAGAACGTGCGTTCAGTGTGAAGATGATTGGACAGTTATCAAACTGGTTCCTTGCCTACAGCGGCGTTTCTCAAGGATGCCTTTTAAATCCCGTGTTCATTTTGTTTGTGGTCCATGGAAAATAACTGCCGTTGAATGTCGGAAAATGCAGTCTTAGGAAAGATTTCGCACTCATTGAAAATGTTCACTGACAGGTCTCTCACCAAACAAACATGATTACTTAACGCACCGTTCGAGGAAACTGGGTTATGGAATGGGTAGCTTATTACGTTGATAGAACTGTCCCCCTGTTAGAGTCTGCTCATAGGGGAGCACACTATCTCAATCTGTGGTCACCGTTGAACCAGCTGAAAACTTTCAGATTCTATTCGATTGGCACATATGTGATTGGCGGTGTGCACTACGAATTCCGTAGTCCGCCTACTGGCCCATTCCCACAGAACGACAAATGTGCATTTCTGACGGTGTGATACGTTTCAATGTTTGTTACTGATATGATTTCACAACAGTAGCTTTATTCAACTGTCCTTTTATCCCCGATTGTAAACCGCCCAGCACAATTCCCCCCGATCGATACAGAGACAAAAAGGCATGAGCAAGGATTTCTTCTCTATGATGGACATTCGGTGTGGCTTAATTGCGCCTGCGGTGTGGCACCCGATCACTTACGCTCGTCTTGATTAGGAATCACTGTCCAGAACTGCCCATGCTGTGTATCAATCCAAAACTGAAGTGAATCCCACATTGACAGAACTGACCGATGTCTGCGTCTTAGTGTAATTGGAAACGTCCCCATGTGTGTCGTATCCCAGCCTAACTGATCGATGGCATAATGCGACCTCCTCTACCGTCAAGCACGTGTTGAAGACCAGTCACGTGACCCATCCGAGAAGCACGTTCCCCATTTCAAAGCATCACACGTATCCGTCATCCTGAATGCACACACTGCCCTCCTGACCATACACTCTTGTGTTTCACGAGTACACATTCGACCTCAAAGGTCGGACTTCAGACTATTTCACCGGAATGCCAACTGAAGGGGTTCACCAATAATAACTGGTATTTTAACCGAGTTGAGTTAGCCAACAGTACGAACACACTGTTGTAGACAATCACGGTTGCTGCCAAGTGAGACCGTCAAATCGCTCCGCCACATCGTATCAGATTTTGGTCACGGTGATCGATGATCGTTAGCAGCTGGTCGTTAATAAACACCTCACTCAGATACGTCACGCTGTTTTTAACCTTTGCTCCATAGAGTTATACAGCAAGTTGTGTTACAAAAAGGCTAGGTAACTGTTACGTCCAATCTGCTCACATTCCAGATGTCTGTGCAACTAATCCTGTCAATTTCTCCACAGTTCATCGATGTGGGTTTTTTCGTTCATCACCTCAATCTTCAGGTAAAGCTGCCCTTGATCGGATGACGGCTGACATGTCCGTGGAACTGAAACGAAACGGTGCTAACGTGTGCGTAATAAGTCTGTGGCCGGGGTTGGTGCGGACTGAGGAACTAATGAATCAGGCGGGCAACTTAAGCAGTGATCATATTCTCTCGAAAATGGATCCCAGTGTTTGTGAGTTGCAAATCGTTATGTTCGGACTTATACCGAATATATACTGAACGGTGTAATGTATTTACGTAGAACCATTCATAATTTGTGAACTGTGACAATTACATAGTAGCTATTTCTGTCTGATTATCGATAACCGTTCGTAGAAAAAATGTTGAATTTGCACGGCTCATTTGAGAACCGGAACCTTCGTCGTGAACTGTCTGTCTGATTAAATTGCTGTCACCTATCATTTTGTCTTAAAGCTTGTGGCAAGAATAGATGTAACGGAACAAGTAATCTTTCTCTCTTGTTTCGGCACAGATTGTTGAACTCCTACATAGGTTAAACAGTGGTGCGAAGTCTTGCTTTTCACTACAATTGTCGTTATCAGCAACGGTTCATTAATAGTCAGTGTCCACGCTCAACTGTTACATGACCGTGAAAACAACGCAGCGTAAGATGGCCTCTGCAAGTCAGTACGTACCTTGTAGTTTTCACCATCGTGTGCCTCATTGATTGTTCATAGTTCACGCATAGTGCCAAAATATAAGAACATTCACTCTTTCCTTTAGTTTTCGGCTACTGACTCTAATTCTCGAGATCACGTGCTTTACGTTTTTACTCATTCATTCTTATTGACTGTATCTTCAGTTGACAGTCTCAGGTTGATGTTCAGTAAACCTGCAGATCTGTGTGCACAACTAAGACTGCTCTATTTGTGCTGATGCCATTTAAATTAAACATGGGGTTAGTGTCGTAGGTGGGGATTGATTTTGCGGACTCTGGACACTGATCAACGTATTTTAAACTGTATTCACCAACAAAGGCCTAGAACGGCACTTCACCATGGTAGACATCGCTTACGGGCTGCTTTAGTACTAGTCACGCCTGATGTTATTTGTTTAACTGGACATTTATTTGTCTCATCCTTGACCGACTAAATGCTTCCCTCGCTAAATCAGAACTCACGTATATTTGAAGTAGAAGGTGCCCTGACCCACAGTGTTTGACAAGTTCACCCTCCCAGCTATTTATATCACAATCGTTATCAAGCTAACTTAGTCAAGATCGTCAGCTAGCCTTCTAAGAAAAAGTTATTGTGTCCAAATGGAGCTTCGTGGTTGCTGATTGCTTGCCGGCAACTGTGGTCTGCGTCAGCGTGAACGAGCGTATACTGAGCACACGAATTTAGAGTAGTTTGGACGTAGTGGAACCGGATACCAAATTTGTTTGATCAAATCTTAGCCATTTCAGTGGTTCAAGTCTTCTCCTGACTGTAGTGGCGTCGGTGTCAAGAATCATCTTCTTTTGGATCTGACCACTGTGCTTAGGCCGACACTTATTTCTGATCTAGTCATTCTGGCCGGAGATATGAACACTCAGGTAGCCGTCTTGACGAAGTCGTGTCTCATTTAGGCGGCATACTTCTATTTGCATCAGGGTTCTCGGATAATGGTGAACGGCTGCTGCGACTAAGTACAGTTTGAGACAGGGAGGAAATTACAAGGTATTTTTATGATGCATAGCGGCCTACAAAATTCTCGATTCAGAAAATCGAAGGACACTTACCAAAAATAATGGTTAAGGTCATTAATCCACCAATGAGCAGAGCGGAATAAAGGTCGGGCGGGTCAAAAATAGCCAGGGTTACCTCTCGACCGTTCTGGTTAGTTCCGCTCATTCTGATTGGATAAAATCGTTTTCTCGAGGAAGAAGACGGTTTTGGACGGGAGAAATGGACTCCCTAACAGTTTTCATCAATCTTGGTGGTTATTTTACTATCAAGTAAAGCTTATGAATAGCTTGATTAGCTCACGAAACGGCAGTGTAAAATGCGAAAATCCAGAGTACATTTGTAGATACAAGAGCGAAATAGTTACAGTAACAATCGCAATTATGGTGTTACTGGTAGGCTTGTCTTTAATAAACCAAACCGTGATGGCGGCGAGTGGTCTGGTAAAATGGCCGTTAATATCCCCGCGACCCGCCTCATCATTAAATGTTCAAAGATTCGTATAATGTTTTGAATTAGGAACTTCAATGTATCCTAGAAAGTGTACATGAATTTAGACCGCCTGCATGAGTAATGAAAAGAAAACGTCGGATTGGTTGCAGTAAGTAGTTGTTGTTCATGAAACAAGAAGCCGGATTTATAGATGTACATCAGTAGTTTAAAATAGCTCAGAGTCAAACACTGGATGATCTTGATGACACATGCCAACTCACAAGCTGTAGGCTGATTGGTGCCATACAGAACAAGGAACTTGGCGAATAACGGAAGGTGTAACATTGAGGCTGTTCGTTTAATATCCTAATATCCTGACGCGACGTTCGGATTGATCTCTTGCTGGATTATCTATTGTGTCGGGGTTTGGATAAGTGGTGAATCGGTTAGATTCTCACCACAGTCAGGTCGTAACTATGGGTGATACTGTACCCTAGTAATCCCCATCGTCAGATATTGTTGGTCCCATTCGAAGGTAGCATTGACCCGTTAGTTCGTGTGCTCCCGTTCTAAAGTCTCTATGTAGATGTCGGGGAACTTAATGAGGCTCGTTTTGTGCTGAGGTCCTTGGCGTTCACCACGACATGTTAGAGAGTGCGTTGTTCCCTAAACTCAGCAGTGTCATCCGCAAGCCCACTGATACATAGGCGCTATGTATTCGGGAGGAAAACTGCCGGTTTCCCACCGAATTGTTAGGTGTGTTTATAAAATCTGCGGCAAGTTTTCGGTAGGTGAGAATCAGCAGTAGCTCATCCCTTTAGCCCTCGAAGTGTCTCGTCGGTCATGTCTTCTTCTAAAATCTCTTCTTTTATCGAGCAGCGTAGCTGGAACGGGTGCCCTGCCGGACTGGTAAAAAACCGAATACCTCTCCTGAAACTCCCATTGGCAGAAACTGTCAACAACGTAATGTTCCCAGGCGCCGATGATGTGGGCGACTACTGAATTATTGTGTGCAAGTCTCAACGACTGAAAACAGCGAGACGACATCGGAAGTGAGAAGTTCGGAGAAGTAACAGCCTTCCGACAACTTTGTCACCTGTAGTCTGGAGTTCCTTGACATGATAGTCAGCCTTGTAGTACTCCGGTAAGAAAGAAATCCCGTTACTGGATAGGATAATTTTCAGTGACGGAAATAAGACGCCCATATGCTGAAAATGGGATTAAGCGAGTTAATGGCGGAACTGGCAGATTGGAAGTAGTGTTCACAACCATCCAATTGAGCACGTGAAATCGTAGGAACAGTATATTCAACATTGCATGTCATATGGGGCACAACGATATGGTGTGTTTGTCCAAACAAGTCAACGAAATCAAGCTTCCTCCAGTTGTCATGTGATCTCCTCTACTTGTATTTCAGTCGTTTGATCCAAGTTCGAGTCCTCCACGGTACACAGAAGGAAAATGAGGTATAGGTACAAATTGCTAGACACGCAGTTTGATTCTCATCAATGGTGGTACACGCGACAGCTTACAAAATCCAGCTCATCAAGAATGCAGTGAGAAAACCTTAGGTGTGTAATGAGAACACCTTCGACGTCCCCAAAATCCCAAACTCCCTGCGACGTAAGAGTTGCCTTACCAGTACCACCGCGCCAGTTCACATTACCTTGTGAACGTAAATTTACTACAAACCACCAACATCAAAGTTAGTTACGACAATCTAGTGGTCCAAAGAAGTTGTGCGGTTGTTTGCCAACCCATCTTACCACTTGGTAAGATGTTTATCTGTGGTCGACTAATTCAGTCTAAGGTCATTCACATCATCCGGTGCACTTTGTCGGGTACATGAACGATCTTCGGTATACGGATTGCCTATACAAAGCGGATCACACGGATCGTCAAAACGTGTATGATTATTACACAATATCTGCATCTCATTGTAATAGGGCTAGGCTTGCCAACGCAGGAATATTTGCTTTGGCTAGGTTACGTTACTCTATTTCATCTGCACAGTTTATTTCTAACATGGTCTACGACTGATATGAAGTGGTCGTTGACAAAAGTGTGAGGTTATTGGTAAACGATTTTGAACTGAGAATCAAGACGCATCATCGAATCCAGATGGATGTTGTGAAACACTATATTTGTATGACGAAGTGTTCTGTCCAGATCATTTTCGAACGGACCGATAGATATTGAAAGCCTGTATTTATAAATAAACAGGACTTAACATGACTTTATAGAAATATGTACGTTTTTCCATAGTATTTGAATCGTATCATGTCGTTTTCAAGTTGCCGCACTGTCAAGTACATTGTGTAATGACATCACAAAGCCAAGTAGTTGACCCGGAAGCTAAACAAACCCGGATTGTCTAAGATAATCCATGTCTATGGATGAAGATTGTCTTTTCCACCCATCCTATAGACGAATGGTTCAATGAACAAAAACCTTGACACTACTCATGAGATTACTACATTTTGTAGTTGTAGACTTGCGGACACCAAACCATACACATCAACACTCGATAGTAGGTGGTGACGCTAGCCAAATCGATGGACCACTGTGGTCACCTTTCACTCAGAACGAGTGCGTGCACTTGCAGCGTTCGTATATCATGGCTGTCTGTACTATACCTTCACGACCGCAGCACGTGCTCGTGTGTGCGTGCTTTGATTGCTCTCGTGTGATGCGGTCGTACGGGCATTCTCACACAAATGCATCCGAACGACTACAGCTGTCCGCCTAAACGTAGATATCAGATTAACTGATGGTGGTCTAGTTCATTGTGAACAAGACTGCTATATATATATATATATATATATATATATATATATATATATATCCAGTTCACTGCTTGGCTGAAGCCACATGCAAAATCGTTGTCTCCGTTGCATCCATTGAGCTGTGCTGGGACACGAGAGCTCACTTACTTAAACACATCTGTCCGTTTCTGTGTGACCACAATTGGTCGGAGATTCTGTCGTGGCAACCGTGGCATACAATGTTTCTGAATAGTGGACACGTAGATAGCTGTTAGCAGTTAATCCGAATATTCATTGCTTAGTGAATTTTCAGTGGTATTAGTTTTAATCCATGTCTCCATTGTCTGTTGTATTCTAGTTTCGTGTGCTTGTGTGTCCACATTGCACGAAGTATTATCGCGCAAAATCACGTGATCTTCCTCTCTTTATTTTGCAGTAATTGCAACGGTTTGATACATTTTATGAAATAATACTGTTAATGTTGTCTGCAGACAGGACGCAAATTGTCCCAAGCGCATCTTAGCGTGGAATCAGAAGCACGGCTTTCGTGAAGCATAGTGCTGTTTTCTGGAGCAGCGAAATATTCAGTCGACACTTTCCCCCGTCGATTAAGATAGAAAGCAGGAGTTACATCCACCTGGGCCATGGATAGTGAACATGGATGTGGGTCCCAAAAGACAGCCCTTCACGCTACTGTTTGTTCGGTCTGATTGAGTTGTGTACATTGAAAACGAAACCGAACTGGATGTATGCCAGATGTTCAATAGATCATTGAAGGACCCGTGAATTTGTTTTTAACCGTTACGTTTCCCTTCTTGTTGCGGAAACTCGCGATCACGTTTCTTTCGATGGACCTTTCCACTAAACGTCGTTCATCTATCTGAAATTTCAGTAGGCTCCTCGTAATACTCAGCTATTTGTTCCAGCTTCCTATCCACTAGGTTTTGTATACGTCTACTTGCATTGTTGTTCATTCTTGTGTCTGAATTGAATCCATCCGTCTCAGGCTATGCGTCATTGTCTAACCCATGCATCAGCCGACATTTGGGTTGATTACTGCTCTGTCGTTAATGTAGAGTTCAGATATGGCCAAGCGGCAATAATGTGTTGTGTTATACTGGACGAACGTTCGGGAGAAACGGTAGACAGGAAGGACTGTTTGGTCAGACGAGATGATGTGCAATACCCACGCGCATGGGTGAGCAGGCTAATGATCAGTTGTCCAATCGGAAAGGTTAGGTAATCCTGTAAAGTCAGATACAGACGATAGCGGGACTTTAGACGCACGGGCGAACCATGAATTTTGTATCATGCAGCTGTGTTAATTTCACAGATATGTGCTGTCTTTGAGTGCATACTCTCCAGATATTCCTGTATCATATGTGATCGATGCTTCTAGTGGGTCACCGGAGGAGTACCGGGGACGCAATACTTAGTTTTAAATGCTTGATGTAGCATTAGGACTGGCAAACCGTTACCCTTATCTGTAACCCGGTGTGCTAATGCGTTAACAGTTGTATAATGCTGCCACACATGCTTTTATGATACCCATTCCTCACCATTTTACCTCTCGTTTTGCGCAGCTGAATCAACAGAATTGACCGGTCGCGCGGTAGCCGCTTTACTTGCTGAATCTCCTGACCAATTGATGGCCCGATCTGGCCAGATCGTTTTGGTCTCGGATGTGGCTGCCGCTTACGGAATTCGTGAACCGGATGGCACTACACCACCAAATCTGCGTTCAATTCAATTGCTTATGCGACTGACAAACCACACTACGTTGGCTCGTTTCATACCCGGTTTCATTCGTCTTCCCAAGTCGTTGTTCTTTTATCTTATGAGTTCGTCGTGAGAGGCAACTGGAGTCTTTCTGCTCGCTTCACTGGGTTTTTCCTCGTCATATCTTTACTCCTCGCTGTGTGCGACTTGTTTGCTTCCATTTCTTGATGTCTTGTTTTGAGATCGTCATGTTTGCTTTCACTTGACTAACCACTGATTTCTGTTTGCTTTATGCCGACTGTTTACAGTTTATGACCCATTTTCATTTTCTCATAACCTACGTATACTGAATTTGATATATTTGTCTACCTGAGCGTCTCTTTCTGTATGTCAGCATTGATTTTCGGCAGCCGGTTTCTATGGTTATGCATAATATCTTATTTATGCGCGTGTTTAAATATGATCTATCTTTTAGCGGCCGTTTACGAAGATTGCCATGTCTCATGTGTCAGACCTGGTGACTTGCTGTTGCGTTAACCAACCGTAACATATAATTTCCTGTTTTACATTGACTGTACGTTACCGAACTCCACTAGCTGTGTTTGCCAATTACAACTCAAAGGCTCATCTATGATCACGATCACTATCGATTTGATCTCTGATTTTGAGCTTGTATGGCCTGACCCACTCTTACTATCCTTTACAAATTGTGGTCATGGTTTTCGTTGTGTTACTGATACACTGAGGTTGTCCCAAAAAAACTTTCAGGAATGCGGCGTATCCATTCGATCTAATGAGTTGTGTACTTCAGGAACAGAGCATTTGTCAAATGCAAATGGTTTTTTGGTAGCCAGCCGCTGTTAAACTTCCAACAGTTGACCATGATGTGAATCCGTCTAACTGTGGTGCACTGATGAATCGTTTAATCTGCGTATCTAATTAGTACACTTAAAGTTGTTAAAGCACTTTTACAATCGTAGTGCGTCATTTTGAGTCTATTGCTTTGGTCTAAGTAAACACGGTGCTGTACCCACTATCGGGCCGGTAATTGATTTTCAACTCGACTTACATCTCTGGCCACTGCATATTTAGCTCAGTACTACAAAGTGTGTATACAATTTAGTCAGTCTGTCAATCATGTGAGTTTACACCAGTTATTGTAGATCAAGTCGTGTTGGGGATGCTTTCTCCCACTCAGACTATTTGCCTTTAGTGTCGAGTTTATGTGGCGTAAACAATGCTTTCCTATCCTTGTGATACCGTCACCCGATCCATTTACTGAAACAAATAGATGACGCATTCTCTTTGACACAGGCAACTGCATTCTTCCGCAGATTGGCCTGTCAACTCTGGTTCTACTATGGTTTCGAAGTTCATGAGATTATTTGTGTTAAAAAGCACGGTTGCCGAGCGGTATAAATGATCATCTTTTCTCCAACGGGTTATGCTAGGTTAGATCAAAGACAGTATAAGACCTCGGACTAGTCAATAGAGGACATCTTTGCCGATGTTAGTATTCTCTCGATTGGATTACTTCGGTATCATTGCAGCTGGTCACCTGTAATACTCGGAATTAGGGACTTCGAATAGCCCTTGAAATCGTACTAGGATTGAAACCTCCACGCAAGTAATAAGCAGAAGACCTCGCACTGGTTGCAGTAAGCAGTTCATATTCATGAGATAAGCAGCCGACAACAGTATTAAACAAATCATAGTCACTCATTGGATG
>JTDE01021345.1:33122-44024 GCA_014338405.1 Paragonimus skrjabini miyazakii | reverse complement strand
GCCTGCGACTCGGTCGAGGTAAGTGTGCCACCCTTATCAGTGTTTATGGTCCAATTATGTGTCACAATGATGATACAAAGAACCAGTTCTACGGTCAGCTGTCCGTCCGATTGTTTGTTCTGGGTGACATGAACGTCTGAGTCGGGCCCGACTCCGTAGCCCAGCCGGAAGTCCTTGCGTAGCGAAAAGACGTTCAATAAAGCATAATCTTCATTGTCCACCTCACTCGTTTCCACGCCACGCGAGTACTCGCGTTTATGAATCAGAATTCCGGTCCATAACATACTCCCGGTCTTTGCTCACACGTCATGTGCACTTCTGTCCGGTTTGCGTGTGTGGCCGACGCCTTATTTCGGGAGAGCGGGGGTTCTGCTTGCCACTCCTCCTCCGCCGATCCAATCTCGTTGAGCGATGGCTCTTCCTGTCGCCCGTAATCCGATCGCTGTGGACGTTTTGACATGACTCACCGCCATGTTGAGGTATTCTGTCGAGAGTTGGAATACTCGCACCCCCGACTTGGTAATCCACTACACTCAGAACCTACGGCATTGGTTCAGTCAACGAGAACAGTGGTCGTCTGCTCCACCTGTGTGTTACTCACGAGCTGGCTATCACGAACACCCGATTCCAGCTAGGTGCGAGCGACATCACGACGTGTACTCATCCATGAAGCGGTCATCATAATTTGCTTGATTACTTGATTGTGAGACAGCGCGACATTCGTGAAGTGCGTATCATGAGATTGATGCATGACGCCGAACGTAGCACCGATCATAGACTGGTCAGGACTAAATTATTCATTCATGTCAGCAAGTGCGCTTATTGTCGATCATCCAGACAAAGGCAGGAGTTGGATATCAAACGAACGGGGAACTGGGAGACGACGGCTGCCCTTCAATGGGTCGTTGCTGCTTGTCTAAAAGACAGTTGTATTCACCACTCTTGAGGGTATGCGGCAACATCTTTTTTTTGAAAAAACAAAAAAACAAAAACAGATTACCGCTACAGCCGTCGAGGCCAATGGTATCCAGTGCTGTAAGGGACCGGACCGGTTCGACGAAAACAATGCGGTTACCTACAGCTTGGTAAGAGAGAAGAATGAGGGGTTTGCTATCATTACAATGGACATGGACAAAACGGCGAAATTCCGGAGTATTCGCCGTCAACTCGCCGAGCGTGCTCACGGAATCAAGCACAACTGATGGATGAAGCAAGGTGAGCAAAAGTAGGTATACACCGATCGTCGACAACACAAGGAGTTCTACGATTAGCTTAAGGCGATTTTCGGTCCGTCTATCCATTCCACGAAAGCACTAGTAGACGTGAACACCAGTTGTTCGTACACCCAGCCAGAGGACATCATGAAGGTCTAGCGCAAACACTTTGGTAGCCTACTAAATCGTCCTGCTACCATTGATTGGGTAACCATGAACAGCTTGCTGCTCTCGCCCCGGATTTACTAGAGTTGCAGAGAGCGACTGGTCAACTTCGCAGCGGGAAGGCCGCATGTGAAGATGGATTGCCAGGCGAGATCTTGAAGAATGGTGGACAGGCGCTGGAATGTGCATTGCTCCAGCTGGTTCACTCCATCTGGGAGCACGAGGTGATGCCACAAGATTTCAAGGATGCCTTTATCGTACCCTTGTTCAAAGGTAAGGGTAACAAGCAATGATCCGGCAGCCATCGGGGCATCAATCTGCCGAGCTGCTTTCAAGAACCTGAACCGGCTGAATACGCATGTGTCCACGAGGAACAATTCGGATTCCGAGTGTGTCTGAGTACGATCGACTTGGTGTTCACAGCTCGACAGCTTCAGGAGAAGTGCCGGGAACGCAACCAGCCCCTGTATGCCCTCTTCGTAGACTTCATCAAGGCGTTCGACTCTGTGAGCCGCGAGGCGCTGTGGACGGTGCTTGGTAAGTTTGGATGTTCAGGTAAGTTCGTCAATTTGATTAGATTGTTGCATGTGGGTATGAGGGCGGAGGTGCAATCGTGTGGATCTACCTCTGATGATTTTGACATTGTCACTGGCGTGAAGCAAGGTTGTGTCCTGGCTCCATCCCTATTTAGCTTATATTTGACTGCCATGCTAACAGTTGCTTTTCAGGACTCTGGGAAGGATGGTGTTAGAGTACAGTACCGGACGGATGGGCGCCTTCTGAATATTCGACGTTTCGGTGCCCCAGCCTGGTTATATACCTCACTGGTACGCATGCTTCTGTTCGCAGATGACAGCGCGCTGTTCGCACATAGCGAGGACGAACTACAGCGACCGGCCACGGCTTTCGCGACCGCGGCATCCAAGTTTGGACTGGACATCAACACAGGTGAGACATTTTCTTTAGTTCAGCCCTCTCCGGGCGGAGGTGCTGTCTGTGTACCTTCACCTCGAATCATTGTTAATGGAGATGTTGTCGACAGCTGCACAGATCTCTGCTACTTGGGCAGCAATCTGTCCACCGATCTGTCCGTGGACCGCGAAATGAGAGCTCGTGTGGCAAAGGCTTGTGCTGTTTTCGGACGTCTTGAAAGATGTGTTTGGAAGAACCACAGCCTGAAACCGAGCACTAAGCTCTTCGTCTACCGCTAAATGGTGCTGTCTATACTGCTGTACGGCAGTGAAACGTGAACATTGTATCAGCGGAACGTGCGTTATCTGAGTCGCTTTCACTTGCAGTGTCCAAGACGCATCTTGGGTATTCGGTGTTCGGACATGGTTCCGAACACTGAAGTACTGCGGCGAGCGGACATGAACGGGATGGAAGCCTTACTGATGCTGAATCAGCTTCGTTGGCTGGGTCACGTCCGTCGGATGCGTGATGATCGTATTCCAAAACAGCTGTTGTAAGGCAGGTGAAATCGGGCAAGCGGAATCTTGGTCGTCAGAAACGGAGATACTAGGACGTTATCCAGATGATTCTCTCGCGTTGTGACATCGACTTTAGATCTTAAGCGGGATCTCCAAAGGAACACGGTCCGGACGGGTGCCCGAAAGTTGTACGAGCAACAATCGCTCGACCATGAATTGAAGCGCGCGGCTCCCAGAGGAACTATCGATACCAAAAGTCGTGGTGACATGTCTATATGGCGTTGCGATGTGTGAAGCCGCGAATGCACTGGCCCTCTAGTGGGCCATCAACGTACCCGTAGCACACCGTCGGTGAAGAGACAATGAGCATGCTAGGTTCAAATGAGTTATCTCCGCTTCATATACTTTTTCGGCCGTATCAAACAACGACCACCGCCGTTTGGCAACTCCCCCGCCCTCACTTTCAGAAACTTGAATCATTATGGCCTTCTATATTTCCTTTTCCTCAGCACTGCTGATAGTGAATGTCTTGTTTGGTTTCAGGTGTACCTTCGAATTTCTGTCACTATTTCTCATTCTGTCCAAATTATAATACATATATACTTCTATACTGAACTACTTGTTGCTGTATATTTTCAGCATTTTGCTTACAAGTTCGAGTCTTTCTTTCTCTGTTTATTTCCCGAGAGATAGGGATTGGCTAACCAGCATCGGCCAGCTGCACACAAAAGTCTCACTCAGACGCTTCCTGGTATTATTCGTTCGGATTAACAGTGGATTCATAGTGTGCGAGTGGAATCGCAAGCGGTGTGGATTAAACCACTTGCGTGAGCGGTTATGCACAAACGTCCTTCGCTTTTAGCCACCATGACAAACTAATCCGGAAATGGGTGCCGTGAACCATGTTAGCATTTTCGTACCGCTAAATTTTTTGTGATGACTGTAGTTCTCAAGCAATCACTGGACAACTGAGGGTTTCAAGAAATTTTCGTGTCATCTCATAGAAAGTAAAAACTGAAATATGATGCAATTAGTCACAAAAAAACAAAAACATCCATTCAGCGCCGTGATAGATGGAAGGGTCTACGGTGCCTCACGAAAGACCCAACAATAAAGACGGGCTAAAACAGTGAACGTGCCAATCAAGAAAGTGTGTGGTACACCTACCAAAATAAACCCTCTAGCCTGATACAATAAACAGCCGACATTTAGCGTTCTTCATTCCTTAATTTGCAGATAGCCTTCGATCCTAAAGATTTATTTTCAGCTGTGGACTTTGTGACTTTAATCGTTTAATGGCAACAGAAAACTGAATTTACACTCAGTAGGAAAGTCTCCAGCGGGTGCATCAAGACACTGGATTTTTAATGTGTTGAGGTATTCCACAAGCATAGCATTTGACTGACTCCCATACATCAAACGTGTGGCCACTCCAAGCCGAGCTATGATGCTGGGATTCAGATGAGTTGGAGGAACAAGTAAAAATTGCGAATTACATTGGGAAAACGGTCGATAATCGTTATCAGCACACCCGTACCATGATTAGAAAGATAGTCTATTTTTGATGCGAATGTAAACGGAAGTGCAGGTTGAGCCATTGTTATGTCCGTCGGTTAGCCCACATCAAGTGGGAAGACAGCGTGCGGAATTCAATTATTGGCCTGCGAATATATAAAAATACACCGAATACTCGGCCAATCGGATAGAACGAACGCAGTTTATTAGGGCTGGTCAGGTATTCCGTGTGCCAGCTCAGAGTTTGTCGCATCAGGCAGTATTTAGCAGGACAGTCAACAAAATGAATAAGTGCGTAGATGGTGAGACGAGTGCTCACTTGCACTGTTCTGTCGAGGAAAATCGGTAGGCGTGTTTGTCAGGTTGTGATCGTAGTGATAACCAAAATCACTGGACGAAAATACGTCGGAGCCATACATTGTCATGAACACAGCCCGCATCCAAACTGCCGAACTCTGAAATCCGCTCCCCTTGGTTACGGATTTTCACTAATGCCGACATGCCCGCCGCTGTCCGTCACTCGCTAGCTCCCTCTACTTTGTGAATACGGTTTTCCTACTGGCCACCGTGACAACTGCTATCAACTAATCGGTCTGTCCGAAGCCCAAGTGTACAATTACACGTCAGGCTGTTTCGATTGCACTTCGTCAACTCGTGTTTGCCTGTTGGTCGACTGTGCTTGCGTCTGTCGTTGCACATTTTGAACCTTGACGGTCTCGAGTGACTAAATGTTGTAATTTACTCCGCGAGTGCGAGCAAACTGGGGTCAGTTTATTGCAATTGGTCATGATGTTTAAAATAGTAGTACCACGTAACCAGCGACTTGATTTGGTTCTGATATTCCCTAATGTTGGTTACAGGTGCGTCGCTCAACGTTCGTCGGAAGAACGTACATACAATATTTATTTTTTTAGAGAATGATGGAGAAAATGTGAAGGCGATCCTAACAGTTTTCTGAACCATTAACCTGATTTTATGGGTCCAAGTAAAATAAAGTATACAAAGTGTCGAGGTCGTGGAAAACACTCCGGAATTCTTGAGCCTAATTAATTGCGTTACGTGTCAATGACTTCGGCCAGAGACTTTTTATCAACAAACTAACACAACTAGTCACCATAGAGACAAAGGTCTAAAATTGGGGAAGCTATGAGAAATGAATTCAAATCATGACTACCGTTTCTTTCATTGCTGAAATTCGATTGTTTTAAGCTACCGTGCATGAACGATTCATAATAAAACAAATAAAGAATAGTGAATAAAAATAACAGGTAGTATAAAAAGAGAGGGTTCGAGAACGTTGATATGAAGACGAAAGAAGGGTCAAGCACGCCATCTAAAAAGCATTTCGACTGATGTTGTGAATAGCCACGTGATCTCCGCCTGATAAATGCCGAACTCCAAACTGCAAACCATAGATTAATGACCACCTCTGATTGGAAGTCGGACGTAGAGATCAAAGAAATCAACTCGATGGCAAAAAATAACCCACGTTTCAACCACCAGCACTCGTCTGAAGATCCAGTCCAAATACAATTCTGCTAATCAGCGTTTCAGCGGTAAAACTGTTACGGGACGACTAAAGTATACAAAGGACAGCGATCACAGACAGTCTCGACACAATCCAAGACCAGAGAAAAGACGAAACGAACAATCACAACCAGTGTATTGGTGATACAGAAACGAGGCGGCGATCCGCACAACGCCAATGGCAACACGAAAATCAAAGTCCCAACAACAAAGGGTTTTCAAATCGTTCAAACAAGTAAGTCCAGGGGGAATCAAATGTCACAATTTTAGGGACGTTCATATCGTGTGGGACATGTTGAATAATACGTAGGTGGATGACCTGAAATAGATAACAAGGGAGAGAACGTCAGCGGAAAGTTTAAATCGCATGCGCAACAGTTTCTGTATTGTTACAAAACCGGGAGTTCAAATCCGCGGTGGCGGTACGATATATTTAATTGATCTGTTATAATCGATGCATATCACATGACAAATGCTTTTAAAATTGTCCATCATCAAACTCATGAGGTAGGTAGTAGCAGGTTACAATATGCGGCTAATCTTAGAAATTTCCGATTTCGAAATATGAGTAGGTAGCATTACTTCCCGCTACGGTATACGAATGACGTCAAATGTATATCATCGATGTATAGGAGGAAAGTATTTAAGTGTTAGAAATTTTTATGTGTAAAACATGCAACATTGTCTGATGAATCTACTAATAAATCTGACAGTGTATACAGGTTCAGTATAGATTGTAGGAGACTAGCTCTATACAGAGGTATAAACGCGACTAGCCAGTTCAAAATGCAGCCGTCGAATGGCTCACTAGAGGCAATCCCGATCTAGGCTGAATAGGAGCACCAAGGAGACGAGACGCGCGCACCAAAAGTGTATTGTTAAGTTGAATCAATCCAACCGACTGGTGTTCGTTTTATACAAGGACAACCGGTGTAGACTGTATATAAAAATAAAGCGAAATATGAAAAGAGGGACAATACGTTATAAGACAAAAGTAATGTGGAAGACTTACGAGAACGAAGGTGAATACATTCGCAATAAACTTAACGTAGATGACACACCTATAGAATGTCATCAGAAAGTGAGCTAGGTGGTAAACAACTCAAGGGCAGCTTCTTCACCATCACCATTGATAGCAATGCATCATACTGATGAGTAACTGCAATTCAACCACCGGAAGAACAATCTATAGTTTAGAATCGGCTTGCATTCTTGTAAGCTGTAGGGGACTAACCCAATACAAAGGTATGAATGTCAATATTCAGTTCAAAACGCAGTCGCCGAATAGCTCGCTACAGGCAATCCCAATCTATGCGAAACAGAAACGTCAAAAAGACGAGACGCGTGCACCAAAAGTGTGTTGCTAAGCAGAATCAATTCAAACAAGTGGTGTTCATTCTGTACAAGAAATGGTGGTGCAAACTGTATTTAAAAATAAAGCGAAGTATGAAAATGTATACAATACCCTAAAAAGCAAAACAAGCAAGTTGTAGGTTGACAGCAACACTTCAGCTGTAAGACAGCTCTAGGTTCATCGCGTCTTTTGTTTTTTTGTTCCATTAATAGCACACTATAAACAACCTAGTCAAACAACAATAAATTCACACCACGGAACCCGGGTAACAATAATTATTCTTAACTTCTCAAACCGCGGATACTGTGAAGACCTTAGCGTGAGAGACAGATATGATCCTTAGTTATTGGTCTACAGCTAACTGTCTCCATTTTCTTATGCCAAGCCTGAGTTTGGTGCATTGCTTGAAAAAATAAACAGATTTACATATTCTTCAAATTCCTGTAGATTTAATGAGAAGTTAAGCGTGCAATCATTTGTTTTCAATAAGTCTCATATTGTTTAAATAATTACATGAAATATACGCGACTAATAGATAGAACAAAAAGTCACAGGACGGTGCTGATCATGATTTAGTGGAGGACGGTGATGATATCGGTGTGTGTCGGGGGTAGAGCATGTGGCAGCCATGACTGGTAGCTTCAGATGGTTCATGAATGACTCGTTTTCAAGTCGTTTATGGGTGTGTGGCGGGAGAGGCAAAGGATCTGTACGAACGACCTCTGCTCAAACAGTAGTTGTTAATAGCCATATCCTGGCCGATCTAAGGTGAGCTTGGTGGACCTTGGGAACAATTTGGAACACCTCTTCTGGTTTGGGTCGAGGACCAATGTCAATCATATGGAAACCGATTGTGTTTGAAATGACCTTAATCGAGCCATTAGAAAGTCGCCCCGTGGTTCACCAAAGGAATTCAGGTTGACAACAGCAGATGACAGAGTAGGTACAAAAGGGGAAGATAACTTAAGCGAACTGTTCTCAGGGAGTGCCATCAGAATCAAATGCGATGTCTTGCCGCGGCACAGATAACTCCATCTGCGTTCGAAGGTCAGCGCTCAATCAACTCACCGTTATTCTCATCCTTACTATATATATGACCGAGCTCACGCTTTTCAATGGAATGCAAATTTTCATCCATGAATCTCTCGGGGCATATGTTTTCAATAAGTATTTTTCAAATATACCTTGCTTCATCCTGACCATCGAACCAGACCAAACGATGCGTACTGAATCATTCACAGGATCCGCCAAACCCATTCCAGCACCTGAGACCATCGTCAACAGACTCTGTGAACCATGCCTGTGTCGGTGGAGGCAAAACGTACAGACCCTTCAATTCTCCCTGCGAGTCAATCATGGACCATCCGAAGCTACCAGTCATGACTACCACATGCTCTACCCCCGACACACACCGACATCATCACCTTCCTCCAATAAATCATGATCAGCACCGTCCTGTAAGAAAGTTACTGAACTGTGTGACCTGTTTTTTGTTCTATATATTAGTCGCGTATATTTCATGTAATTATTCAAACAAGACGAGACTTAGTGGAAATAAACTGTTTGCAAAATTGACACATTTCACAATTGAGCCTTCTCTAGCTTATCAAATCTACCACATTTATGTCATCTAAACAGGCAAGTACTTTGTTTATCTGATCCATACAGGGGAAACTATACAGCAATTCTTCGGAGTCAAAAAGTGACGATAACATGCATACTGTTGCTCATGATCATCTACACCTGTTCTGGTAAGTGGATTGAAAATTGCATTGCCAACTTATGACACCGTAAATTGCACAGCACATATTCAATTAATAGATGCAAAAACAACGTGATCAGTGCAACGCTGATGCGCACACGGTGACCTTAATTTTCGTTCACTTAACTTGTATATTTGTTTTACACACATGCCTATAGTTAATTTGTACTTAAATGAAAGTCCCCGGGACACCGGATGCAGTAAATGGACTTAAACCTAATAAGACAAGTGTTCAGAAATAGCAGAAAATCTGTATTGAATGCCACCCGGATAGCACTCACGAGTGGAATGTACAAGGTTCACCTTATAACCAGCTTGTGATAGAACGACATCGGGGGTACCACTATTGCAAATGACGTAGTGGACTTCGATGCACTATTGTACATCAACGGACCTCGTTTGGATTAATCATCATTATCATCATCGTTATCATCATAGCAGCTATGAACCCGATCAGAAGGTACTGTGGCTCAGGCTGCCGCTCATCTTAACAGTGACATGGAATATCCTGGAAGAGAACGTCAGTACGAAGGTTGAAATTTTTTTTAAAGACTAAGCAGAAGAACTAGAAGTGGTATGAATGTAAACCCGCCACTAACTACGACACATCACCATCTCGGGTAGCGTTTCTAACCAGCGATTTCAGTGACCACGAGGACCCCAGCCAGGCAGGCGACACCTACCCACTTTACCCAATGGAATACTCAAAACCTTCATGTTTCCTGATTACGTTTATACTTGACTACCACGCGGTTCCACCCGACTGTTGGTGGTCTTAGTACACAACGGTAAACGATCAGATGGCATATAGAGTACGCGATCCAATCATTGCAGGCTGTGCAACGTGAGTAGTTGACCAATTGATCACGAATCCCGAGCGTTCCGGAATACGCGCTGGCGAACGGCTGTGTTGCTCACGCGATCAGTACACTTAATGTGGATCGATTAGCGGAGACGGCGATGGTCAAATACAGCAAGTCTGTTGACACCTTCGTTGCAAATAACTCACGTTTCCGAACCATAGAGCAAAACAGAACGTACACAAGCATTATATACCATTCCTCTTAGCGACAACCGAATGTCTTTTCGACGCCACAGATGAGGCAGGTTGGCAAAAGCAACTCGTGCCTTTGCTAACGTCGCTGATATCTCGTCAGCAATATTACTAGCCGACGAGATAGTGCTACCCAAATATAAAAAGGCGACAACTGTCTCGAGCGGGTTACCTGCATGAAGAAAGTAGGAATGAGAATGCCTCAATCTTGAACCAGCACTTTGCAGTTTGAAGATGAGAAGTACATTCCATACATACCAGCCAGGCCACTCACCTTGTTCGGACTCATCAGGTAGAGATGGTTGG
Source organism: Paragonimus skrjabini miyazakii (assembly GCA_014338405.1). Taxonomy (NCBI): domain Eukaryota; kingdom Metazoa; phylum Platyhelminthes; class Trematoda; order Plagiorchiida; family Troglotrematidae; genus Paragonimus; species Paragonimus skrjabini miyazakii. The sequence goes on along the minus strand of JTDE01021345.1, from coordinate 33,697 downwards.
TCTATCTTAATTGCGCCGACTCAAACGATGTTCTAGTGAATACATACTTTAGTTCTTAACCAGTAGGTTATCGGGTCCAGCTGTCCCTACATGATGAATTCAAAAAAGGAAGAAATCCACCACCGAGTGTTGGTCTGACAGCGAACAACGAAAGACTGTATTAAGCCATCAATTTTCCACGTAACTACCCTTTTAATCTGGTTGGAGAAATTGGGGATCATCATCACCACCACCACTTCAAACGCCCTTATTCAATGCACGTCCTGGTTTCCTATAAGATCGTTTTATTAGTGATATAGCTTCGATGCTGTTAGTGATGGTAAATGTGACCAAAATACCTGGTTGTTTGTTCTCGCAGGTCTACAATGCGGCAACCTACTGCAAGCTCTGATGCGGGAAAATCCTACTGAACATCGAAAAACCGTTTACGGTGGGTTGTGAGTGAAGTCAAGTCACATTCACAGGTGAAAAGTTGCACTTTGTTTTGATAAAGTTGAATAAAGTAGGAAGACGGATTTCTCCAACTACTATAAACCAACTAAAAATCACGTACAGCCTGATGAGTTAATGGAGGC
>JTDE01021345.1:5477-16906 GCA_014338405.1 Paragonimus skrjabini miyazakii | reverse complement strand
GCAAATCTGGCCACATTCTGAACAGGTGTACTCCGCTCGCCTATCCTGTGTACTGGTAGTTGCCTGCACGGGGGTGCTGGCGGTAATTTCATTATCTTGATCGAATGTAACCAGTACCATTAAAACCAGGTAGAGTGGTTGGCCCTATCTGGAGTTGCTGAACTCTTAGCCAGTCAAGGTTTTCACCGAGACCGCCCAGTCGGCACCACGAGGAGGTGGTTCAGTGCGCCGATTGGACTGGTTACATCTTCTTGATGTACACTTGTAGGTCCCGTTCCCAGCGTTATACGAGACCATTTTTATATCGCAATTAATATTTGTTCTCCATTCTTAACAGCTTTCTCCAGATGCTACGTCTAGTTCACGCGCATCTGTGAATAGTGACAAATGAAGACGGGGCTGAAACACCTATTTTACGTTCTTCCGACAAACGTTGAGTGACGCACGTATGACCAACGACGCCAAATATCAGAACCAAATCAGGCAGCTGGAAACGTGATACTATTGACATGAACAATATGATCAGTTACAAGAAACAAACCTCACTTCGTTTGAGTTCGCGGGATAGGATACAATGTTTGGCCGCAATAGATCGTCACTTGTCCAAAGGCACGGCAACTGCAAGCACAGACGACCGACAGAAAATGACGAACCGACAAAATGCGATCGGATCGGTCTGAGGTGCGCCCAGATAGTCATCCTTCGGGCAGACTGATACGTTGATGACAGTCTCACGGTGGCCCGTAAGAAGACCGTATTCAAAGAGGTGGGGAGGGTGCGATCGGCAGATAATAATGGGTGTGGGGCAGGTAAGTGAAATTCAATGACTGAGGGAGGCGGGCTAGATAAATCAGTACTTTTAGACACGGGTTGTGCGAATAACAATAACAGGAATGAGTGCGACAGAGTCAATCGAAGGGAATTTTGCCCTCTAAAAATGTCGTACACACATACTAATAGATCATAGACCATAAATAGTGAATAGTGTTCAGGGTAGGTGGCGAACCATTGCAAGTCCACTCTGACTTTAGGTGACCTGGGTGTGACTCAAGCGAGACAAACCACCTCATGTGAGTGGCTTAGGCGTCTGCTGGCCGCTGTGCCAACAGAACGGTTTGACTAAGGACAGATTAGGCACTGGTGATCGCATCCCCGTCGTCGAGATAAGGGTGAACATTAGGGGAGGTTTACTAACTATGAAAATTCGCCGACTGGTAAGTTGTAATTAACTGGTTAAGCAATTCACAACAGAAACCAACTGTTGGATGCACACCATCTATTCACTTCGTTTCACCAATATTTTCTAAGACGTATCTGCCGAGCAGTCGAACTATCCATCAGTTCTAATTAGTTTCGGCCTTTTCTCAGTGTTCTATATATTGAGCTGTTTCGTAAGGGTTGTTATGGACCAGGCTACACGTCTCATACATGTAACTGATATTAAATTCTGTCCAAGGAACGCATAAATCTGTGATAATTCTGTTGAGAATACTTAAGCACATGCACAATCGAACAACTCAACCTGAATCAAAAAAATGTTGTTTGCCTCTTGGTGCCGATCGATCACATGACCAGGAATAATTGCCACTTATTCATCAATCCATCATTTCTCAATTGGTCCTACGCGTAACCTTCATTCGTTTATTCCACTGTTCACCAAATGTGGCATGCAACCAAGGGAGCTGGGTGTACGAGCTTGACTGACCGCACTTGGCAGCACTCCAGTATTATGGCTTATCAAGACAAGTGATTGACTAGATGGGATAATATGTCAACGGGGATATTATAACGATTCAGCCGAACGCAGCATGATGAAAATCGATTACTTAGTCTGTCCTCCTCACATTTCAGTCGGCTGAATTTGTTGGCTGTCAATGTACAGTGGTTGTCAAACATACGTCAAAAATACTGATAGCCGACAAGTCTGTGTTTTCTTTGTCGGGAGCGACTACGCTCAAACTTCTGGTTACCTCCCTCTTGAACAAATAAACCTGAATGGAATGGTTTCCAGCTCTCAACCTGTACAGATTATACCTACACACTGAACCCCCAAGGATAGAAGAACTGGCCAAGGTCAGTTGGCAGCGGCTAGCAAACTTGGATCAAACTACGGCCGTCGTTCTCGACTCACAGAAATTTTACGTATGTGCACTTTTTTCTTGCTGTCCGTCGCCTAGGTGCGCTTTTCTAAAACCATTCATTCTCCAGTTAATCGTTCTTCCATAAGCCTACCATGCCTGTCACCTCTTCTCATGGTTGGACACGATACACTTCGTAACGTACGTAAAATGGTAAAAAACGAGTAAAACAGGCAGTATGAGTACGCCCTGAAAAGAGCCGTGTTTTCCTTGTAAGTCGACGTAAGCTCCCACACAAACTACGTCGGTCATTACACCACTATCTTTGTTTATCTGATCACTTTGGGGAAAAACATTGATAGTAAACGTGCCAGCAGTAAATCCTTGTTCAAAAAACTACTTCCGGTATGATCCAGAAGGATTAACTCACTTCTTTCCAGACTGTCAAACAACGGATGATGCACAAATAGAATCAATACCACTTTGTGATATTGAAATGCTCACGTTATCATCGAATCATCTGATCTTGATTATTTACACGTATACTCTTTCATCTAACGCTTCCGGATGACGTGACTTTTCAACCATCCTCCATATTTTCACCAATCATTGAAGCTCTCGTCTTTGACGTTTGGCAGTCCGAGTCGGATGTAATAGGTGGAGGTCAGTATTGATTAAAGGAATGAACGAAATTAAAAAAGGTTACTTGATCGATCGGTCTCAACAAATGAACAATAACTTTTAAGTTGAACATCACCCACAATTGATCGCAGCTGTCGCATTCCCATAGACTTTCCAGTCGGCCCCTTTCGAAAAGAAGCACTAGACTCGAGTTTCGCTCTCACCAGAGCTCGTGAGTAGTGCATATCCTGGCCACTGCAGCCGGGACGAGAACCACGGCCACGCTGTTCACGAGGCAACCGTGTCTACCATTGCGCCATTGACCTCACGTTGGGCAAAGTTAATGCGATCGGAGATCTCGACCTGTCTAAGAAGTCCTAATCGCTGGGTTATCGATTAGAGTTAACAGGACAGTTACTGTGTCTCCATTTCGAGACGATCGGGCAGCCTGATCACTACTCACAAGCGAAAGTGGTTGAGCGTTCGCATATGATAATTCAGTCGTGCCTAATGTGAGGTCAATGGCGCAGTGGTAAACACGGTTGCCTCATGAACAGCGCGTCCGTGGTTCAGGTCCCGGCAGTGGCGATGATATGCACTACTGACGAGCTATAATGTGAGTGAAACTCAAGTCTAGGGTTTCTTCTCGAAATGGGCTGACTGGGGAATCTATGGGGATGCGACAGCTGCGATCAATTGTGGGTGTTGTTCAACTTGTAATAATCTGAATCCTCGACTACTCATCTGTAACAGTAAATTGATTCTTCTTGTGTGTGTAGACAACCTATTAGAAGCGAGTTACAAAAAATAGTCGCATCGTCTTCCCGTTGTCTCCGAGCCGAATAACCCATATCCACTACCTCTGTATATTGTGTCCACGATCTACTCAATAAAATATACCTAGCCATTGCTAGTCACTGACGACGTGCACTACTCAAGGTAAATAAGTTACTTTACCTGGCAATTACGGAACAGCATAAAGTGAGAACGTGGTAATCAATATGAGAAGTGGAATCGTCCTTGTGATGGAGTAAGCGATTAGGGCCCTCAACCAAAGCCTTCCATCAGTAATGTCAGAAAGGCGTGGTGTCACTCACCTTGTTGTGATACGTCAACTAGTTCTCTTTTAGAATCCATTGTCTGCTCGAAGCTTGATGGTAATTTGCCATATCGTTTCCAACTTATGATGGGTGCCCATAAATGATCACTGAAATAAGTGCTCAACTCGTCGCACATAACTGTGGCAGCGTACAGTTGGTTGAAACATATGTAAAGATGGTAGCCTGCTCTCATTAGTGTGGTATAACCCTTACTCATCGGCACCCCTAAGGCATCACTAAACTATTCATGCTCATTTGATGGCATTTTGGGACTTGATTAAACACTCATTGTGGCTGGCTCATCTGTCGGTGTCTTCTTTTTTCGAACCAAGACTTATGTTGAAGACTTCTTGCTCCATTTGTTTGCTTACTACACAGAAGGCAATCAAGCATGTGATCATAGCTTTGTTTTGGTTTCTTCAGATGAAATGGGCAACTAATTTGATACATTTACACTAACATCCACGTAGTAAGAAGATCAGCTTCATTTGACCTCATTGGAGTGTTCATCGAAACGTGTGCAAGATGAGACAGCTCACATATTAACAAGAAGAAGCCAGATTATACTACAAATTGTACTCAGATTTCACCCTTTGAATAACCCTTTACCATGATGCCAATCACAAATGTATGGTTTCACTAACTTTATAGTGAACTGTCTATGACACTACTTTCTGTCACCTCATCGGTGGAGTACATAACTCAGTGACTCATCCACATTCATACACTGACTGAGCCGGTCGCGTATTTCAAAGAATCGTCCCTATCACATCCATGAGTCAGTTCCAATGAGGAACAGGTGACTAGTCCCTTTCCGGGTAGAATACGCGTCACATGTGCTCGTGCTTCTACGCATGACATGTGTAGTTGCACAAAGCTATCTGCACTAAATTGTGCACAGTGAATAACTCATCAGACGGTCTCTAGTTCTCTTGCAATTTAGTAGTTCGTTTCAACATGGAAGATAGTAAGGGCATAAATTACACTGAAGGATACAATGATGCAAACACGAGATTTTGAGGAATGTCACACATATTCAGACGTCAACTTGTTGAAAAATATTTCTCCTATTGTGAACCCGAAAGGCGAAGGGTAGAATATATGTTTCAATTAAGCCTGTTTACAATGTTGACATGTAATTTCCGTACACGAATAATGATTAAGTTAGTGAATACTCGCCGTTATTCTTTCTGAACTGAAGCATTTCTGATTCCTTTGATGATCTTGGCAATAAAAAACAAAATCATTTCATGTTCTGACTTAATTTTTTATCATTGCTGAAGGTGACTTTGAATCAACTCTATTTCTAGGTCTGGTCTGACGTATGTGTTTCGATCAGTAGTGATATTCACATTAGCCCTCACTGAGTTGTTTCTTGACTCTCTGTACGAACAATTGAAGCTTCACCCTTCCTCTTAGCTAAGAAACACTAACTTTTATGTTCAAAGCAAATCGGATGTACTTTATTTCATCCGCTTTTAATACGGCTTTCTGTATTTCCGGTCGTTTATGCCAGAAAACTCAAACTAGGGTGCTTCACGAATTTGTCAATATTATCAGTTTTGCTTTTTCGCCGAATGACTTCCGTTTCATTAACTTCTACATTTTTATAGACCTATATTCTTCTAATCTCTTTCTCTGGCTACTGTGCTGCACGTGCCGTGGCTGAAATCATATTAGTGAACTGTTCGTTAGTTATCTCAACTAACATTTTAATAACGAGTCATACTCATATGGTTCACGGTACAAAATATCACACTCAACATCGGTTTCTAGTTGTATCTGGTTCCCTGACCGCAAAACAAAAGGACCGAATCATTAAGTTTATTCGACAAGATTGAAACCGGCAGCGCCGTATGAAAACTGTTCTATCAATTGCACCCATTTTTAAAGGGTTTCACATCAGCTCGGTTAATGATGCTTGGTTGACGGAAACACTTGTACAAAATATAGTGCTGCTTCCAAAATATGGAATTCCAGGCTGGAAACTAATTGACATACTATCTATATTTGTATTTTGTCTACCGTTAAAACGTAGGTTTAATAGATGAAGACTTTAATTACATGTTATGGATTCATGTGGCGCTACCCGCTCCCCGTTTGGGTACCAAAGAACGGTTGTTACGTATGGATAGATGCACTTTTAAAACCGGTCAAAAGTTGAAGGTAATATCACTCTTGGTGTCAGAAGTTTAACTTTATAACCATTTATTTGGTTACTTTTCCCATTTATTCTATTTATTTTAGCACTCAGACATAAACTAATCTGGTTTCTTTTGTGCGCTAGTAAGAAACCTAAGTAATTCATCCTGAAGATATACAGCCGACGATATTCTTCGTCCATTTAACATAGTAATCTGTTTGACTTCATTTACCATCTATCGATCAAAGTTCGCCCACTACATCCCGTATCAGAACACCTGTGTTTACAAAGAAATCACGTGCTTGACCTGCTTGAAAGAAGTTCATATTTAGTTTCACTTCTGACCAAAGAACACAAACAGGTACCCCAAATTCAGTGCTTTTCTGACGGATGTGTAAGTAGTTACACTGCTGTCAAATCACCCTAAGTCTTCAACTATTTAAATGTGGCGTAAATAAACTCAGAGTATGAGCCAGCATTCTAATCAAGAATACAATCACAAGAGCTGCGAACCTTTTTATCCAGCTTTTCATGGCTGGGTACAGTATGTTCCACAGTTAGAAGATTACCGGTTACTTGGTTGAATTTGCCAGTTTTATCTAAATTAGTTCAACATTTTGTTTGGTGGAGTAAAAGACAAGAATTCAGCATAAGTGGTTTAGTATAGTGTCAACTAGCAAGAATGATTAAGAGGTCTCCCTACAACTAAAAGGCCACTCTCATTTTCTCAGTGAAACTTGTAGTTGAAAGTATACACGATCTCCGTCTTGTTTCAGAATTCCAACATATTGTTTTTAACGTTACTAAACCGACTCACAAGTTATGTTTTACTGAAAGCGTTTTACTCTTGGTTCGTCAGACAGTTGCAATGTACACTCTTGTGTAAGTTCAACTAGATTCACAACTGGATCTAGACTGGGGATCAGAGATGACTAGAGCGTTGCATTAGTGTGACTTCGTATTAGCCAATAGTTTGTCCTCAGAACCCTATATTATAGAACATTTCCGTTGAAAAACCACAAGTTCGTTGTTATGTAGCTCAAAACTTGCGGCGGTCGAACTGAAACTAGTGGGCATTCGGACTTTTTTTACAAACCAACAATTCTCACTTCTTAGGTAAAACAAAAACACTTAGGCCAATCACATAGCCTTCTCCACAATATCGAATTTCGTGGGTAGCAAGATTAGTATGCAAGCTTTACTAGTGTTGCGATCCAAGAACACGGATGGTGCAAAATTTATTTATTCAGGAAGGCAACAAGTGGGTTAAGCGTTAAAACAGTACAACAAACAAAAACACTCATCCGCATACGGTACTCGATCCAGACTGTCACGGTTGCTACAGACGTCAATGCTCAGTTCATTTATGTTCCCTTACGTGCCAAGAACCATTTCATGCGATGCTGCACTCCGATGTTTCTTCCTGTATTTTTCCTGCGGCTACTTCGATGTCTAAAGCTATGCTCTGGTCCCACTAGTGAATAGCAGTCGTGTGGGTAGTATATTACGATCGCTCACCCTCACTACACTAATATTGGTTGCAACCGTTTGAACAATCCCAGAGAAATTCTTGTCCTTCAATCGTTTTTTGGTATTTGTCGATGCTTCCGATAAGCAAGTGAAAACAGGCGTTATGTGATCTTGTGGAATGTAGACACTTGAAACTCTAGGATCAAATCCGCTTACTGCAGCTGACTCATACACCATTTTTACTTCTCCTCCCAGTTCGTTTCCTTCTATAACAGCTTTCACTTTCTTCAGTGGTTTCTCGATTTATGTCTAGCTAGGATTTATTGCACCCAATGACCAAATCTCACCTCGCACAAAATCCATCAAATGGACTCCTCTAGGCACTTGTGAACGCTGAAGAACGTTTGCTAATAATCGATTTTCTGACTAATTGTGAGTGCTACTCGTCAAAGGTCTGATCACTGTACTGACTGACAAAGGCGACAGCATCAGACTGAACAATATCACATAGCAGACTGCATCACACTCCTGGTGCAGTGAGATGCTGTCCAGTTGGGTGGCTCTATGACCGTGGGACAAGCAGGTTTGGGTTCTACTTGTCACAGTTTATCATAACAAGTGGTTTTGAGAAAAAATTGACATTTTTTATTATCTCACGCAGGATACGAATCGACCTGTCGAAAGGAAAGGGATTATGAAACTATGGGACATTCTGAAACAATACACAGCTGGATTGGTCTTCAAGCACATTTTCACGACGGGCAATTTGCTGCTTAGTCGTTTATAGCTAACTGTAATAAGCAGCAATGCGTCGTTTAATGCTATCATTTTAAACTACTACAGGCTCGATATGCGACACCAAGGGATTGCGTGGAGCCGGTAATTATCAACCGTCAATCGGATATTTGTGATACACCATCACTTACGAGCATTAGTGATGATATGAGACGCATCAAACATGCACTGTCCAGTCTTTGTCATACCTGCCGATGCGTACGGACAACGCGGTCCAAGCATTGCTCGAAATGCAATCGGTGTGTCGCTGTATTCGATCATCACTGTCCAATGACCGATAGCTGCGTGGGCAAAGGAAACCGGTGAGTGCGTTTGTACAGTTGCTTGTTCACATGTATGTCTTTGAGGCGTACACGGTAAAATCCACAGGTGGCTGCAACTTAGAAACAAGTACCGTTCTCTCGGTTGAACGAATCAGTATAGGTAGATTGAACATAAATTACAATTGATAGCAGCTGTCGCATTTCCATAGAATTGCCGATCGGTCCCTTTCGGAAAGAAGCATTTGACTTAAGTTTCGCTCTCATTACAGCTCGTCAGTAGTACATATCCTTGTCACGGCCGGGACTGGAACTCCGGCCACGCTTTCATGAGGCAACCATGTTGGTCATTGCGTCACTGACCTCACATTAGGCACGACCGAATTACCGTATGTGAACGTCCAGCCACTTTCACTTGTGAGTAATCATCAGATTTCCCGATCGCCTCGATAGGAGACACAGTGAATGCCCTGTTAACTCCAATCGATTGTTGTAGAAAAGCTATTTGTTGTGAGCCAAGAACGCAGATGTCCAAAGGGTTATTAATTCGAGAAACCAACACATGGGTTATACGTTTCAACAAGACAACAAACAAAAACACTCATCCGCGTACGGTACTCGGCCCAGACCGTCACGGTTGATACAGGTGTCAATGCTCAGTTCATTTACGTTTCCTTACGTACCAAGAACCACTTCATGCGATGCTGCACTTCAATGTTTCTTCTTGTATCATTCCTGCGATTACTTCAATGTCAAAATCTATGCTATGGCTCCACTACTGAATAGCAGTGGCATGAGTAGTATAGCACGATCGCCCCTCCTCACTACACTATGGCAGTCCAGCGTCGACGTCAGTCATTGAGTGAGCGCTGTCGGTGATGTTTATAAGGATGGCGATGTTCATGAAAGCGATAGCCACAGTCACGATGATCACGTTTATGATTATTTCCAAGCACCAATTGTCACCATAATATACCAGTGTTAGTACAACTTACATGAAAGTAAAGGTTTCATCGGTTGTGTTTTCGTCAACGGACCTCATGTATAGTCTGTTACATTTATAAAATACAGCAATGAACTTAATTTTAGACCCATATTTTCTGCTCGGTTACCTTTTCAAGCAGAGAGTTAAATGACTGGCGCCAGCTCAACAAGAATATGCCAGGTAGCCTGCGACTGGTGTCGTGAAAGTTCCGGTGATCAGCATGCTTCAGCACTGTTCTAAGTTACCGTCAGATCACTCTGATCGACTGATGACTCTCAAATATGAGGGACATATGCATAAATTGACACATAATTCCTCACTAGACAAGTATTTCGTTGAGTTCGTTTTATGGAGTGTTTCTGTCATCACGTATACTTGGTAACCAAACACCCCCATCTTTTCTACGGGAAAATCGTTAAAAGGTGGCTAACTAATTCGCAACGATCACGAGCTTGACCAAAAGATGCAGTAATTTTGGACCGCCGAGCACTTCAACAATGATGCGAGAAGTGTCGGAAGAGTACTCTGTTAAATGGTTGAAAATTGATAGAAGAAGTCTAAAGATGGTATAAATGTTGATGAATATTAGCTACAGCCCATTGCCATCCTCGTGTTTTTAGCCAACGGTTTAAGTGATCAAGAACGCAGGCAACTCTTACCCACTTTATTCAGTTGAACAGTCAAGGTCTACATATTTCGTTACTACGTTTTTGCTTCACCAACATGCGGTTTCACCCAGGTATCCAGTACAATAAACGCTCAGCTGGCATGCAGAGTACGGAGTACGTGACCGAAAAATCATCCTCATCTGTTTTCACCTTAAACGCTGTCCCAGCCCTCTAGGCCCGAATGGGGCTACCAACTGTCCGCAGCATGTTAACGTTTTAGAGTACTACTGGGATGGCTTTTGCAACACATGACGGGCATTTGTTATAGGGTATTCAAACTTCGTTACAAATGTTGGCTTGATCCATACTGAACAAATTGCATATGCTGTGTTGTGATGTCCGAGTTCCCCGTACGGTCGATCTATGTTACGTTCCTGCAATTACATGCACGCACGCAATCACTCACTCACGTGAACCTTCCCGTCTCACAGCCGCCAGTTGCAAAGTTCACGTGCACACTGGCCAGCGTGCCCACACATGGTTTGCCTTCCTCTCTTTGGCCTGTTATTGGTTCATCGGTACATTCGCTGTAAACAATGTTCATTGTTAAATGTTATTCATTTTCATGCTGGTCCAGCCAGGGTACACAAGGTTCCACCTGCATCACATCAGTTCTTCTTTCAGTGCGTAATGCAGACATAGCAGTACCATGTTATTCTCAACAAGAATGAAGTCGACGGAAATAAAGGTAGACATAATTGACAGTTTGACCAGGACAATCCCGATGAATTGACCCCTTCCCTTAGTTCCTTTTAATTCTCCAATCATTGATCGTTCCATCTCTTATCTACCTGATCACTCTTGACTTTTTTCTATGTTACTCTGGAATTATTTCGAGGACGGGTCGTATGATGCTTAGAGCATTCCTGATATGCATGAATATGGACATCTGTTCACATGAACAATGGGGATTCTGAAGCGACGATCTTCTGACAGTTGATTTGCTTAGTGTCAACTCGGATTCATATACACAAAACATGTTAAATATCTGATTGTTTCGAGGTCGTTCAGTGTACGCATAACATATTAGCTGTTTTGTGCAAAAAGATTGTAAGCCTTTGTTCACTTAACTCAGGTCATCTTTAACACATATACCTACCCTCCTGCTTTTTCTCTTTCAATTCCACCAGAAACCAATAAACCTGTTTTGCAACTCATCATGTCAACAACCGAATTGTTGGCTTCTGAGGTCCAACTAAATGGTTGTTCACTAGCCTATTAAGTATACCTAATAATACTGAATACAATTTCCAAAATCTCTGTATATATATATATATATATATATATATATATATATATATATATATAT
>JTDE01021344.1:39664-75405 GCA_014338405.1 Paragonimus skrjabini miyazakii | reverse complement strand
TATATATGGGTACAGTACAAATGAACAAGTTATCACGTGGTCTCATATATCTCACTAACATTGGACACGTTTATTATAAAGCAGCGTGCCGATAAATGAGTATAAGACTGTGGCTTTTGCGTGCTTAATCGACCGACTTACAATCAGTCTTTATTAGTCATTTAACTAACTTCAGAGTGCTAGTACAAATGACCACCAATTTGGATAATTCAAAATTTGTGAACTAAAGCATTAAGGGCAATAAAGACAAACCAATGTTACGAGTGATTATTTTTTGTCCATAATGTCAGTATGACTTTAAGAGATGCCAATAGATTCTCTATATTTTCTGAACTGCCTGCTAGTTGTCAAGCGTTAGTTCGAAGAAGCAACGTAAACGCATTTGTTCTGCTGAAAAATTATATCAAAATCAGCGTGAATCAATTGTTTAGTAATAATTTACAGTTGTTCCAAAACTTAGTGAATCGAACTAGTAAAAATTGAATGCAATGTTCCAGTTTCCGCAACACAAAATGTAAACTACTGATAACAAACGTTCAGCTTCTTCAAGAAACCATAAAATGAGCAAATTCAAAGCTAGGTAACATCGCCACCGTTCCTCAACAATTCCAGCTGAATAGTCCTACTACTTCAGTGGAAGTTACTAGAAAAGTGAGCTGTAAATTAAAAAGATAATAAGGTATGTCTCAATTTAGTGCGGTAGTTTAAAAACGTGCAGATTAAAATGGTAGACTAGATTACCAGGTACAATATACAATATATGTGTATAAAGTATACTGATGTTATGGGTAATCATAGGAGAGTTAAACAGTAAATAATTCAGTGTATTGGCTTCCATACTGTTATCCATGTAATCTCGATTTCTTCTTCGCCACTAAAATTTCCACACAAACAGGTTGCTCGTCTTTGAACCTCATCAGTTAACCATTCAAGACTCCAACGTGTTTAAGTTACAGCCTTACACCCTTTTCAAAACACTGGACTACAGTAGAGAACATTCGCAAATCTAATTCATTTACATGGCTACCAAACGATGTAATCAGAGGTAGATATAACCTCGGTAGGTATTGTGCTCTTCGGAAAGGCGTTGAAATTACGTATCTGGCTACTGATATTTGACGTGTGAATCTGTTTCTCCTGTATCCATACTTATTCGAAAGTTGATATAACCACACTTTTCTGACACTAACTTTGATAGCAATTATCGGTTATATGTGGTCATTACAACTGGGCATATAATTTGAATTATTTCAATTCTCTAAAGTTCCATTCGTGACTTAACTTTTGTCCAGTTGGTTCAATGATCGTAATAACTTCAATCTAACGGGGATGTCTTGATCAAAGGGTTATCTATTGGACTGAACAAAGAGATTCTGTTTATTCTGCTTTCGAACTAATCAAGTAAGCCGAACCCTATTCACAAAAGTTTATGGTTGAGCGTTTGGATATGATCATTTGGGCATGATTATTATGGAGTTACTGGCGTTGTAGTTAACATGCTAGACTCACAAGCATGAGGGACGGAGTGCAAATTTCAGTCCGAACGAGGATGTGCACTACTAATGAGACCTAATAAAAACAAAACTCGAGTCTAGTGCTCTCTTTCAAAGTGATCCAGCCGAAACGCCTATCTGAATGGGAAGACTGCGATCAAGTTTGGGTAGTGTTCAAGTTGAGATGTCGGCAGCTGCTTCACTGGCCGCAATTTGACTACAACGTTGGTTATCAACTGAATCCGTTTGATGACGGTTTTTCAACCACTCACTCTCACACACACAGCAATAACGAGAGGTGAGCTCATTACGCAAGTTGCAATAGTATGGTTGGTCTTTGCATACGGTTTCTAGATGTTCGGTGACAAACTTAACTGAACCGAGCTGCAGAGACATGAACATGATTTGGTGGCTGATGTGCCACGCCGATGATACAGAGGACCATTTCTATGATCAGCTGTCATCACAATCCTCTTGATACCGATGGATAACCGGCTGTTTATTCCGGGTAACTCCAACGCGCGGGTTGGGGACGGATGTGTCACCTGGCCAGGAAGACTCCTCGGTGCAGCTAAAGGAAACGTTGGTCACTTGCCTCTCCTGCGTGTTACTCGCGAGTTGTCTATCAAAAAGCCGATTTTAGTTAGGTGCAAACCACATCATCAAGCAAAACCACCCACAAAACTGTCAGTACCGCTTACTTGACTATGTGATCGTGCGGCCACCCAAAATTCTTGAAGTTCGCATTAAGTGAAAGCTTGACATAATTCCAGTGAATCTATCACGCACCATATATATAATTTATACGGCATACCATATAATAGAAATCTAAGCTTGTGGGAGGATGAATCGGTAAACGAAGTTACGTGAAGTAACACCATCGAGACCGGTACCCTTATGTTGGTTGAGCGAAAGTTCTACAATCGTGAACTGAATCACGCAGTGCAACGAGTGCAATCGCACATCCAGTGACTATTTCAGGCTAGTAAAATCTCATCTCATCCACAGGGAACAGTCATTCAAGAAAAAACTAACTCATCAGACATTGATTGGTTAACCCATCCAGTGGTGGAAGCGAATGATCCCTGTTTGTTTAATACACGAACATGGTGGCGTGTTAATTCAGTATATTTTGGGATCTATCAGTGTAATACATATCTCAAAGACTTTTCATCGCATCTTTGCTAAAATTTAAAGCGGTTTTTGTTCTGTATCGTTTAGGAACTGAACTAACAGGCCTAGAACGAACGTGAGGCTCAATTGAAGAAAAAGGGGAAATGGCAAAACAGTTGCATTCCATAGGATATGTGAATCCGGGATAAATGGAGAATGCGTTTGACTGTTTAAATATGTACACATGTTAACTAGTCGAAAGGAAATCACTCATCAACATTTTAAGAAAAGGTTGACCACATGAAGTTCTTGAGAAGAAGAGGAAGAAGAGGAAAGAATACCTTATTCCTGCTGATGCAGATGAAAGCACTGTGATAGTATAAAAAAACAGAAACGGACTGCCTTGAATTTGCTAACCACAGACAGCAAAATTAAGTGGGCAAGACAAAGCAGTAGTTCAACAGTGGACCGTGATTGTGAATAAAAACCGATGTGTATTAGTGCAGTTAGTCTGTAAGATGAGATGTGGAACTTTGATAAGCCATTCCATGTTATAAGTGTGATGACAGCAATTTTCCAACAGTCGGCAAGTTTTCAGCATGTATATCAAAAGGCTCAATCAAGCGTTTAGAATATATGTCTATGCATACTAGTTAAACTGATCGCTCTAAGTAGGCTGAAGTCAACTCAACATATTCGATACGAGCCAGGTAGAGATGTCTGATGACACACTTGTTGAACGGTTTGTGGATAACGCTATTGATCATTTTAATTTATATTGTCGTGATAAACAGTATGGAAAAGACGTGCAAACCCTTCAACAAGCATGGTTTTAGTTGTCGACGATGCTGACGTAGGACTGTCTGAATTGTGGTACAGTATGCAAGCAGTGTGTTTCGTAATTCGTCGAAGAAGAATTCTATTGTTGAACATTTTGGAAAGTTATTTCACTCCCAGTTTTCACATTATTTCTCCCGCAGTGCAAATAAATGTTGAGTTGTAACACATCAAATCTAACCAACCTCTCTAAGAGTCGTGTATTTTCAACTTTACTGGCCTGATGTACATCAGTAGCGAGAAAACCCACCTCGGATATTCATCCACTAAGTGATACTCTGTTACTTGGCACACGAAAACCGTCAGAGACACAACATCTGACCATATGAAGGGACGTTCGCATGGCAGCTTTGATACTACAGAGCACGAAGCTTAGTCATGCGCGTGAACATTCCTGTTGTGAGAATGAGCGTCTGAAATTATTTGCAAAGGGTTTCAGTGATTAGTGGAATGGTTTATGATTGTGACGTAATCATACTGAACATTTAGCAGCCTGACAAATTTCTACTCGGTTTGCAAACATGTCCTCGCAAGGTCAATTCTACTTCAGCAAATCAGTATAAACCTAGCTACTGCACTCTTGCTAAAAAGTTGACATTGTGGTTTCCAACGCTCGGTCCACAAAAATCACATGTATTTTGTCAAGGTCAACCAGCATCGGCTAGCCGGTTCGGACCTGCCAGGATAATGCGTTTGGCTGGCGCTGTGAGTTCATTGCACTTTTACGCAGGAGCACTCACTTCTTGTGTCTATTAACTGAGCTGCATTTTCTGAATGCAGGTGATTCTACTAAGTATCCAATCTTACATGAAACCGCCATATTGTTCGCATAACCATAGTACCATAAAAGACTGGGCAGAAGGAACAACGTAATCAGTAACAATTCGCCCATATATAAGGGTTACATTTATAGTATATTAGGCATAAACGAATCATCATGCCTAAACGTTCAGCTACATTCGTTTGCAAATAATGCACACATTGACCAACAATATCTCAGGAACACACAGCAATCTTTCTCACAGACAGACCCCACAGCTTTGTATAGAGTGTGGTGTAATACTTAGATAGGTATTATAAATTGATTGAATTTCCTTGTTTTATCAACATATCAAAAGTAACATGACGTTTAAATGTATGTTCTTCCACAAATTCCAACAACCATTGAGAAATGTGCTCAAACTTAGCATGACTCACCGATTCACAGATAGCCTGTTGAAGCTGGAGCATTAAGCTAATGGTTTAACTCGCCGGCATCACTCACTTGATGTCCAGGTATGCTCAAACTGGAACACCTTAGATGAGCATGCTTTAACAGCACCACCAGCCAGCAAGTTCAAGTGCAAACTTTGAGCGTGCATTCAAGAGGCCCAAATTAAACTTGGGATAACTTGGTCATTGAGAAGCTTCTCGTAGACTAAAGCTGCCTTCAAGGGTTCACAAACATTCTGAGTTAGCCACCTGTTTGTGTTTTTGTGAGCAGAAAGTTGTTTGTATTGTGTTTGATAGGACGCGACTGGGTATCTATCATCTGCCAGTATAACGGCTTTTATTTTCACTCTTGTGGTGCCCTACTACCGCATGACAGTTTTATCTCAGATACTTAACTTCCTTTTGTTGGCTCTCTACAACCACTTTCCCTGTCTTTTTCTCATCGTGCATATATTTGGGATCGCCTGACACACAACGCAGCTGTCCCTGGACAGGCAATCATTTGAATTTGATACACGTTCCTCCTTGGCTAGACCCTGATAAGTTTGATTAAGTTAGTTTAACCTCTCCAATGATATCCAACCTTATTATTCACCGACTGAATCAGAATCCAACGCTGTGACACCGGTATGTTATCCAAGGAAGTCCTTTACGTTATAACATCGATCTTAGATCGAGTGATGCTTCGATGTCAAACGGGAATATCTGGATGAAAGCGATCCGTACGGAAACCCGAATGTCCAATGGGATGCGTTTGCATGGCCGTGAATTCATACGCGCCGTTCGGTAAGTATTTACGAGTATCGTATGTCGCGTTGAGATGATTATGTGTCATTGTGATGTCTTCAACTGTGAATGCACTAACCTGCTCTGATTGGTAGGTTATTAAGGTAGTCATAACACACCGTCAGCGATGAGGCAGCAAGTACGTTAGGCACATTCAAGTTTTGTTAGTATCTACATGTGCATTTTATGCGTATCAGTCATAGACCCCTGTCGTTTGACAAGTCACCCGCTCTCCTTTTCAAGAAACTGGATTATGGTAGCCTTCCACGTTTCCGATTCTTCCGTTTTGCTTGTACACAGTACCCTGATAGTCTGACCTGGTTTCTCAGTCACACTTCGAAGCAATGTTTTTCTTCACAACCCAGTCCAGAATACACTGATACGTACTTCTATGAGGAAAGTTCCCCCAACGTATAGTTCTAATATCTTACATCGAAGCTTAAAACTTACAATTGGAGTCAGACAACTTGCTTCCAGGAAGTACTTATTACCATTCTCATACCAACCTGTCATGTGGCTATCCAGCAGTGGTAGACTGAACTACAATGATCTGCACTCACATGTTTCCCGGCTTAATTCCTTCGGATTGAAATTGTATACGATGTGTGTGAGAAAAGAACTGTAAGTGGTACAGTGCAGGCCAGTTGTGGTGATGGTTATGCTAAGGCGTGTTTTAACTTCGGTCACTGTGATATGCTAATCCGAATGGAATGTCTGTAACCCTGTGTGTGTCTGTCGAACATGAACATTATTCAGCGAAAATGCGGCTGCCATTGTTAAGCAACCTCACGTAAACCTGCAACGCCACATCAGTAAGACTTGATGTTTTCTGTCTGTCTTCTCTACTTCATGGAACTAATCTTCATCATCCCTATGCAAAGGGTCGTGGATGTTGCAACCATTCCGTTGCACTCCATTTAGGAAGCTCGATGCTCCATGGGTTTTACTGTTAGGAGCTCCTCCATATGACTGTGTGATTTCGTCGACTCTTATGGACTATTTTCAGTTGGTTATTCTATCAGGTCACAACATCTTTTCAGCTGGAAGACGCAAACTCATTTTTCCCACCTGTCGTTGCGTAGTGCATAAACGATTGTTTACCTAATGTCCGATACATTCGGTGCTCCCTATTTCTACGGCAGCTTTTTATCCTCACATATATTTCTTCTTCTTCTTCTCCTCTTCCTCATGTTTTTCGGTATACCTAATACTTCACCTTTAAGCGGCTGAAAAGTGTCAGCTGTTTGCCTCCAATCTGGTCTGATGTTCTTTCATTTGCGCCGACGTCGATTGATCACAGCTTCTTACCCTTTATTATTGATTAGCATTAGGGATTTTTGGCCAACTTAAACTGAACATCACTCAAAGTTGATCGCAACTTCTGTACTTCCATAGAATTTTCAGCCAACCTATTTTGAAGAGAAACTCAAAACTCGAGTACTTTTTCTTTTCATTGCTCCTGGCAAATATATGCACTACGAACTGACTGAAAAGTCTATGGGTCTACGACAGCCACGTTCAGTCGTGGGTTTTCAGTTCATAGTAACTTCTCAATTGCTACCCAGTTTTCTTTATGAATATCATTAAGGTTAATTGCGGACGCGATCAAAAACCAATGTCCTAATTAGTTGATAACCGTGAGCTTCTGTTGTGCCTAGACATAATTGAAACTTCATCTATGTTTATCCATAGGAAATACAATGGGCTAGTAACAACCAAAGCAATGACAAGATTTGGCAGTCAAACATGTTTTAATCGTGTCATCATTTCTTTTGTTCAATCCATTTGTCCGCAAGTGAAAATGCTTTATTCAGATTCCTTTGCTTCGCGGTCTTTTGATACGGGGTTCGAACGCATTCCCTTTCAAATCATGGACCTTTATCTTTGAAAATAGTTTTTAGCACAATGAGTTGTGGCACTTTTTCAACACTGCTTTGCTCATTGTGTTGCCCTTTCGGTCCTGGATACCCTTTGCTTCGACAAACCAAGAAAAGTGTCCTGTATTAATCATTATATTTTGGTTACTTTTTTCATTTGTCGAGAAATGTCTCATAAAGTCTACAAACCACAATTTTTCAATCTGAAGAAACGGAATCCGCTATGTTGGACACTGTGTGGTTTGGTTGACTTCTTTCAACAAGGGTTAATTTTGATACACCATTATGTGGGACGTTACGCTACTTCAGAAGGCGTTGTGGACCAGTCATTATATACCGTGTGGTGGCACGCCACTGCCAATTGTTGTCTGAGTCGTCTTGCAATCGTTTAAATTCTCATGTCTTTGAGGTTCACCTTCAGGATCAGGACAGTAGTGCGAGTTATTTGAAGCTAGTTCTGTTGTAAACGTAATGTATTTAACTGTCTATATTGTCCTCTGTTCTGGCTCACCATTCTCTTCAGGAACAAATCTGTCGTCTTCCAGAGTCTTAGATCTGGGTATCATGATTTTGTTGTTGAAGAACCGAACCGTTCTGGTGGTCTACTTTATTATCACGGCGGGTGAGTTATATGGGCTAATGGGGTGTTCAGTCGTATTTTCCATCAGCATAGCACGCAGTTACATTCTCGTTTCCTCTCTAGATCAACTGTTGCAGCATGCAACCAGAAGAGTAGACAGAGCTTGTACCCAAAGATTTATTACGCAACACGCAGCGGTACTAAAATAACCAAAAAGGATAAGTGTACAAAGGTATGATTGAGTTACGTTTAAATGCAATTGTCCTCTTCGTTTGTCTGACTGTCCGTTGATTCAGAGTCTTCGTGCACGATGTTTACGTAGCGACCTGAAAGGTGAACAAAGCAGCCATGTAATATTCACCATTTCAAATTAAATCCAAGCTCGGTAACTAGTTTCGATCGCTCATTACACTGTCATCTCGTATGTTCATGAACTTCTCTGTTTTCGGAGGGTTATCGTGTTCTAGCCTGCTGCAAATCCTTAGCAGGCATCCTCGCTTGTGACTAGTCCCGCAAATTGCTTATCAGCGATTGGAAAATGGGACATCTTCAATATAGCATTTTTCAAACCCATACGCCCGATATTTGAACTCTTCTTCAACCCCTTGGGTAAAAAGCTCGTGTTTGGCACCTAACTTTTCTAGTTTCAAGTCAACTATATCCTCAATAGTATATACGAATTTCTTGAGGGAATCTAATCGTTTACGGTTTGTGCGAGATTGGTTCCAGTAATAGTCTGACTTGTTTCCCGACCAGCTCAAAAATGTTTTTATGGCATGATCGCTGACACATTCCAGCGAGCCTTCGGTTTGTAAGCTGTGCCAACCAATTGTTTTTATCACCTTGGGGTATAACTCAATCTGTTACGTTATTTTTTTCATAACCAGTGAACTTACTGCACCGATTCCATGAAGCAGTCTAGTCGCGCACTGTTTATTTCTTCTCACGCCTTTATAATACCTAAACTAAACATTTCAAGTGCTGCCAATCTTGGTAAGTTAAAGGGGCATGGGCGAAATGTTATATTTTCAAAGGCGTTGCGCTGTACTGGCCACTCGCCCTCTTAGTACCTACTCGCCTTGCAGTTGACGAAGTGACAGATTCTACTATGGTTTTCTTTCTTTCTTCTGATATCAAACATATTTTGGTCACTTTCACCATATCATCGAGTCCGACCTTCTTCGAAACAACTCAACATCAGCTGCCCTTCCGACTTTGGGTCTATTTGGTCTAATCAGTAAGTTTTTCAGGGTAATGATAAACGATAAAGATTGTTCCAAACCGTAACGTTTTTATGTGCCACATTGATTCACTACGATCAGCTAAGGTGTTTTGTCTAGCCACCACCGTTTCGGTTGGCCCGATCCAACTTCTCAATCTCCATTTGTGCCATTTCCGATAACACCTTCCATCCTGTATCTCACAAACGTTCACAAGACATTCCACATTCAATCGACCATCTTCCTGTTTGAACGGCTACGACCAAAGTACCCCCATTCTTGGATTGGTCATAATGTCATTTTTTCTATAGAACGTGGCCGGTACCAAGCAGCGTTACACGTACCATTACACAAATTCAACATCATTAATAAAGCACTCACGTGCGCTCTGTAGCTGTCTTGATCCTCATCCAGCTGACTGATACTTGATTTGACATTCATTCCGGCATTAAAAGTCTGTCCATGGTTTCAACTTCAAGGAGAGTGGTGCTATGGTCTCTAGCTCACGTAAATCACGGGAGTGAGTTGCGTTTTCTGCCTTCGAACAACTTACGCCTCCCAGATGTCACGATTAGTCTGTCACACCAACACGAATTAACCCAAAGTCATATTAACTGTGCAAACTAGAAATATTGTGTAAGTGTCCATCCGTCTGTGCTGCCGGCCGAGTTGACAAGCACTGGGCTGGATACGCCTCCTTAAACACATCACATCAGGGTCAAGATGGTACGTCTGTTGACCTCGTATATTTTAACTATAGGCTTTAATTTATAATGCAAATTTGAGACACGTGCGTTTGACCTTGTTCGTTGAACAGTAAATACATGGACGATCCAGTACTTGTGATCAATCTGCAGATACAAACGTGGTTTGAGTCCAGGATAAATTTTGCCTAGCCAGAATATGTCTACAATTTTTTGACTTGTATGTGAAGCTAGACACAAGCAGTAGTTTACACCGCACCTACAGATGTGACAGACGGTTTTACTTTTTCCAGCTGCTTGTGTTAAGTTACAATTTGGGAGGTAGTTCAGAAATCAGTTCAACGAAACACACTTTCGATTTCACTGTTGCCAGTGTAACAGTGGAATGTGTATTACAGCTGATTCGAACAGACTGGATTCTTCTTATGCGGCTCTCCACAACTCAGCTACTTCCGTCCTTTCTTAAGCCCGTGATTAATTCTTCATTCTGTTCTGTTCTATTCTTTATTCATCCCTTAGTGTTGAATATGCCACATTTCACTTTCTGACCTCTTTTTCACAAACCGATTATTTTGCCGTCTTCACAATGAACGAATTCAGACTGCCCGACGACTAAAGTTTAGAGGGCATTAGGTATTCGAATTCTGGCAAAATTTGATTTTATTCTGGGTTCCGGTTATTCTTCATGTTTTTCCGCATTCATGCTTGCACGTGTGTTACATGTCCGTATATTCTTAAGTGATCAACTTAAACATGGCGCCATCCCAAACAAGTGTGCAACGCTTTACTCAAAGCGGACTACGTACCCTTGTGATGGACAGTTCATTCTGCAGTTTCACTGAGTAACATAGTTTCTGATGCCATCAGAGTCGTTTGCTGGGAACGAACGGAACTGCCCTCCTGGAAAGCAGTTGGAATTTTCAAGAGTTACACTATGTTGTGTGTCGAGTATTTTTTTGGCTGGCCGTTCCGTTTAAAAACTGACTCTCATCATTGGTCCCAACATGGGCTCGAACCAAATACAATTCTCTTTTTTCAACTAATTACGAAATATGCGGTTCACTGTCCTTCTAATTTTGGTCTTCTGATTCATTCCTTCTGAGACTGCGTACAAATATAAAAGACGACCACCTTTATAATGGGCGGTATTCTACTTTCGAAAAAATTCCCAGAGGGCCACAATACACACTTTTTTTAAACCAATCAACCCTTAAATCTGACTGCTTCCACTGTCTCCTATGATATAGTGCACGCTGGAGAGTATATTGTCGTTTTAAGTGTAACTACTATAACCACGTTTTCATTACGTAATCTACAAGGATGGCAATGGACCGTGATAATTTGGTTCTTTTGACTGTGAGACGAGTGTGACATTAATATGGTAGTAATGTTCGAAACAATAATAGCAGCGTCGATCAAGATGATAATATGAGGTTATTATTACATGCCGAACAAATGCTATACGGTATGCGACATGTTTAATCTGATTATAGCACATTCACGAACACTGACTAAACCTGTGTAAAGACGCTTATATGGACATTCACCCATGTTTTTTAATTTCACTATATTCAACAGCAGTATTATCACGCAAACATATAATCATATGGCCAAATGTCGTGTTTGCAACAGTCTTGGTAAGCTCTGTAACGGTTAAACACTTACTGTTGGATACCAGCCCTTTGTCTACTGGGTAAATCACAGGATTACACAAGTAACTCGGCTTATGATCAAGAACAATCCACGAATATGGTTCGGAAACGGAGTTAGAGACGACTTAAAAGCAAGCTTTATAAAAACACAAGATCCACTCATGAGGTACTCACTGAATTAGCAAGCAACATTTCAAAGGGACAATGGTTTATCATTGGACAAATGTGTTAGTAAATAGCATATAATATCTACCGCAATTCTAAATCATTTGATCAGTGATTCTCACATCGAAGATAATCTCACTACCCACTATCCTCCCGGAAGGGTTATATTCAAAGGTCATGAACAAATACGCAATCGTAACTTGGCAGATATTCTTGTGTTGACTGCTACTGATTTGTAACACACGCACCACTGGTTCGATCCTCTCTTATTAAGACTGGGACTAAACGGACCGCCAGATTAGAAATAGACAGTAGTCTTCGTAAAAGTATTAGTTGTGTGAAGACTGATCCACCGTCAGTGCATAAGATATATTATAAAAATAATCTATGTCACGAATCTGACTGTGCGCAAACCTTATAGAGTACATCAGGCTTCGTCAAGCTGCATTCATTTGCGCACTTTTGTTCCACATTTTGTGGCGGCCTCAAGCCTATCAAATTTAGACTTCTAGAAGTTAAAATTCGTATACATGTTCTTACTGGGTGTATTATTGTATTCCTAGCATTGTGGGCCGAGGGGAATTTGAGGGAGGGGAAATTGAGGGGAATTTGCCAAAGATGCTTGTTTAAGGGTGGAAAAGCGCAACTGTTAGGAGATTCATTTTAAAAATCTCGCACTCCCAGTCTGCAATCAGTAACTATCCCTGACTGTTACGTTGAGCAAAGTGGATAGGTGTCGCCTGCCTGAATGAGGTCCATGTGATCACTCAAACCGCTGGTTAGAGACGCCTTCCGGGATGGCGTACCTGCATCCATACAATCTCTAGTTCTTCAGCTTAGACTTCTTTTATTAATCGTCAGTCTTCTTGGTAGTTTTTTCTCTTAGGATATCTCAAGTCACTGTTGAGGTGAGCGGCAGCCCGAGCCACAGTATCTTTTGGTCAGGCTCATGGCTGCTATGATGATGACGGTGAATTATCTAAAATGCTAATCACATGCTAGCCTATCGACAGCTTCGGAACGTGGATAACCCTGAATCCAAATTGGTTTCAAAGCCGCCATCTTCGGCGATCTGCGTGTGTCTTCTTATAGGATCCTATATCTGAACACAACCGACAGATTCGGAGGACTCCTAGGTTAGGTCGTTCAGAAGGACTAATTCATGACATTTTCGCTGCGAAACTGTCTGAGTAGTTCCGTCTGTATAAGGAACAATAGTGATCATAAAGAGGTTTGAGCAGCTGATCACAACTACTTAGCATCCCTTAATATGTGGGAATTGTCAAAGGTTTACACTTCTGACTCATCTTCCAACAACAGGACTTGCAAAAAATTGAGGTACCGTCTATTCACGAGTCACGAAACTTACAGAGAACTTGGAACAATAACATGAAGAGAGTAAGACGGAAACGATCGAAAAAAGGATCGGAGGTATGTTTTGGCACACATTTTTAAACGGCCTGCCTGACGCATTCGTGCCAAAGTCAATTTGTCCAATTATCCAAAAATTGGTCAGACGTGTTGCGCGACCAAGCGCAAACAAGTATTTTTTTAACAATATTGCTACCCATACCGTTAGTAAATTTCAACATAGGCTATGATCGGATATGAACTCCGATTACTGGACATTAAGATATGTTTTGTTAGAGGGTTCATTTTCTCGAACTTAATGGAGTCTTTGAGGATGTCACTTATCGTCAGCTTCCAGAACGGAATCAGTGTGATCAACCGATCTTCTCTACACAGTGTACAACCCGACTCCACCAGTGACACCTCTCGTTTATAATTGTCACCGAATTTCGTTCCGGAGTGCCGACAAATTGGTTCCATAATAGTGTTGGGTTTGCTTGTAGGTCTCCTCATAAGACACGGGACTAACTTCACGAACGGCGATCTGGTGTAGCTCGACAGAAAATTCGCCAGACGGATTTGCTTACTTGATCGATGGGCGGAATCATACGTTAAAGGTACTAGTTAAGGCAACATCGCGAAAGTATTGCAATCGTTGGTTTTCCTATAAAGTTACTCAGACTTCTAACACATTGTAGAGCCTTGTGCTTGAAACGGATGTGAAACAGGGATCAAGATACCTGTTGCACGACCATCTCATTGTTCACACTACAACTGAAGTTTTCTTCTGCACCTTTTTGCTTTGGTCAGCAACCTAGAAAAGCTTATGTCCATGTGACCACCTTGCTCCAGTGTAACCTTAATTCCTGTTCACTAGACAGCAGTGAATTACACTATAATGACCGGAACGGTAGCAGAGTCAGACGATCGACTTTACGTTGTACAAGACCACTTAAAGCCATTGGACTTTTGAAGGTTCACGCCCAGTCGTTTATTGCTTGAGCCAAAATAGTGGTTGGTCTTCGATGGCTAAGTAGGGGTTAAACTCAGAGTAGTATTTCAAACAGTCTGTGAACGATTATAGACTGTCCTGTTCCATTTACACTGGCCAAGAATGAGTATCTCACGAGGTCCGATGAATAGCCATTGAGTTCAGTGGCAAACCAGAAGAATTTTCTCCTGGTTTCCAGGAAAACGCATTTTGTTGGACTGATCGACGAGCTAGTTAGGACAACCAGTTGAAGTACATCTCGTAATTTCTGGTCACATCTGTTACTTGTCTTGCCAGAAACGAATACGTCATCCTGACATGAAGACTGTTCCACAACATCTCAACTTTAGAGACGATAACAGTTTGGAATACTTCCAGCGACACAGGCAATCTGAACAAAGGAAACTGTGTCGGAAGGGCCCCGTGACGTACATATTTTCATTATCGATCTTTTCCGGGGGATCAAAAGTATTCGCAGATTGACATTGACATCATGGTAGATATCAGTTGTCTAGCAAAAAATCCATAAAATCTTCTGGTCCTGCTATGGTTGCCGCACATCTTTGAAGCCGCTAGTTCAGCACCACTAGGTAATAATCACAGATTCTCTAAAGTTGACGTCACCTTCCAGTACGGTCAAAGTAATTAAATTGACTCATGTGGACGAATTTAATTGATAGGTTGTGATTCCTTTTACTGTTCGGCACCACGAATATGTGTTAGACAACAGACAGCAGAATCCTGACTACCAAAATAGTAGGCCCGACCTCTACTTCCAACATCGCCGGAGTCATCTTGCTCAGGCAGCATTTAATCAAAGATAGACGTCTGGACTGTATCACTTCACACTTTTCTGCATCCATACTGTCTTAGAACGTTCTATTCCAGAATCGCTGAACTCAAGTGACCCGTCTTGGATGATGGACGGCAAACTTTTGTTATTGTCCTGCCACCTCGTTTTTCCTAGTGTTGGCTGGCCAAGCATTGTCAGATGGTGATCACTTACGTCATGTATCTCAAGGTTCGTTTGGCAAAACATATCGGTGGGTTTATGGAATCCAAGGCAGCCTCTGGAGTGATGGACCAGCTATTTCTTGAACACGAAGGAAAACACAAACAGCGTAGACAGAATTCACCGCAAGGTGCATATCAATTGACAGACTTCATGGCAGGGAACAGTTTAGCCACACTAATGCATTCTTGAACGGATGAGTGAATACCTCTAAATAATACAGCACACTATTTCAAGGTTGCCGCCATTACAGCGCTCCTTTGTTTGCACATAGGAGGGTCACCTGTAAACAACAAATTTGGTCTTTTAATTCTATTCTGTTGGTGTTAACAACCGGTCGGTACTTCAAGTTCCCTACTAGTTTCTTACCAAATTTAAAACGAACAACCTGTTTCTCTAGCTTCACAATGAAATCTCAGAATAATGTATTCGAGTTATTTTCCGGCATGTTGAAATTCGCCTGCTTGGAACCTTACGAGCAATATATACTGCAATAGATTTTTTTCGGTTCCATATGAAGAATGCAAGATGAAGTCCGCGGGAATATTAGGGACTTCAATGGAAGTAGAGGCCCACTTCGCTAGCAGACAAGAAGCAGTTGAACTTTTTCCTTGAAATGACATGTTTTAAGATGGTGTACAACGGTTCGCAGCGTTTTATCCACAACTTATTCTCAACGGCGTTGCTCCGAAGATTCAACCGGTGGTACAAGCGTTTATTTCTATAGTGCCCTTGATTCCAGTATATTTTGTTGCTTTCAGTACAATGTGCACTGTTCAGAGAGCACGACTACCACTAGTCACGAATTATCGCTGAATGATACATCGTACTCAATGATAATTAGTTACCCATAATCCCTAAACGCACATCGTTTTGAGTGACAGAAAACACTCTAGTGCAACAGTGCTTGTGTAACACTCTGAATTAAGAACTTCGATTTGCCATAGAAATCATAATCGAATGGGAACGTCCCACGCAAGCAACAAGAAGGAGACCTTGCACTGGTTGCACTAAACAGTTCTTTTCTCATGAGACAACAAGTCGCATTTACACATGTACAACAGTATTAAAGAAATCACACTGTCATTGGCTGATCAGATTGGTACGTACAAAGGTAATCTGTAAGCTGATTGGTGCAATACAACACAAACAACTTGGCAAATAACGGGAAGTGTAACGTTGAGGCTTTTCGTGTAATCTTGATTGGGTATCTTAACGCTACGCTCGGAATGGTTCCTTGTTAGATCTTCTGTTGTGTGGGGGTTTCGATAGACGTTGAATAGAGCAGATTTTCACCACACTTTGTCATTTGTGAGGTAGCTTGAAGCGACAGATGACAAATGAGATTTTAAGGAACTACTTGACGAAAATTCCAGTTGATTATAGTCAGTTGCGGAATGTGTTACGTATCTTAAAAAGTGTGATCACAATTCTTCACATACTCATATTCTTAGCAAATGAACTTGGCAGGCTTACATCATATACTGATGTTGACAATAATAATGTAGCTTTTAAACACACTGTTTTTGTCACTAGTGCACATCCAGCGAAAGCCAAGAATTTTGACAATTATGATTCCACTTATTAATTAACCACTAAACTAATTAGTTAACAGTAATAAGCACAACAATAATAAGATTCATGAATAATTTGGCGTCATCAATTCAGAAAGATGGAAGGAGTGTTTGTATAAAATTTTAGGTGCGTAAATGTAAGTCCTCTAAAATGGGTCCAACTTGAAATCTAGACACATGATGAGAGGAAGCAAAATTAAAAGAGGAATTTAATGTAAAAATAATATTAACCACAAACTTTTCGTGTATTGTAAGGTGAGGAGAAACAATAAACTAAACAGATAATTCAAGGGAACTCCCACTGAAGCAAAAAGAATCATACTAGAAACTTTTCGCAAAAGTATAAAATCCATCGACAACAATCTCCAGAGAAATAACTGGTGAACAGAAAATACAGTGGGGAGTACACCTGCATTTATAAAATGGCTGATTGTGACGTAAACTGGGGACAGACCGTGACCAGGTAGCCTTCTAAGTACAACATTGGCGCGACATGACCACGTTCTATTAATACTCTTAGTAATCCCTGGATAATTCGTAGAAGGAACACAAGGTAAAAGTTTGTTAATCACACGAAGGGATGAATAGGCAATGAGTACCGGTTCCATGCGGGAGGTCAACGACAGGTAATAAACCGGATAACGAGCGTAATTATCCCAGTTTATTAATATACGTAACTCTAAACAAAGTGATTGTGCGCTTTCTAACGGTAAATGGTTTGGGTTGTCAACCATTTGAGAAACATTTTGATGTGTTCCAATTTTCCAGCAGGTTCGTTTCTCAGATCCACAGCGGATTAGAGTAAAAACCAGTGCCATCATATTTGAATAGGTTCTCTAATGTATAACGCGTCATTAATTACAAGCGAAGTAGTAGTAGAAGTAGTCAGTAGTGCATATCATCGCCACTGCCGGGACTTGAACCACGGACATGCTGTTCATGAGGCAACCGTGTTTACCACTGCACCACTGAACTCACGTTAGGCACGACCGAATTATCATATGTGAACGCTCAACCACTTCCGCTTGTGAGTAATGATCAGGTTGCCCGATCGTTTGATGGAATGCGTATCTGGGATTCCTGTCACCTAATCATAGATGTGTATTAATTCGTCGCTGAATTTTGTCGGCGAAATGGCTGTTGCTGCTGTAGTACAGTTCGCTACTTCATTTTGGTTAACATAACTATAAGATGTTTATACATGAACATTTGTTTAGTGTTAGTAGAGATAACGTATTCGAAACTTACAATGGAGTAGTGCATAAGTCACATGAATTGAAATTTGAGATCGTAGGTTTGACACAATCTTGGAAATAAACTGAATGCTTTGACACGCCATATGATTTTTGCGCACGAAGTTAAATGATGATTTAGTTGAACTCACCTTCCAAATATAACCATTGATTAGTAAAGATAACCACACGGCACTGTAAGTTGATGATGTTTTCTATAGGGTTGTCCAGACAACATTAGTTAGGAGACGATATGCCTCACCTCAACGTGATCACACTTACTGACGATGTTCAGTGTAATCGATTGTAGTGAGATTGTCTATGTAGGTTCCATTGCTTGATTATTGGATGCTTAAATAATCAAGTAATTAACCGCTTTCGGCTAGTATGAAATACACGCCGATTTGTTCTCTACTAACGATCCATAACCAGCGACAATTAAACAGAGAGAAATAACTCAAAATGCATTGTTCGTCTTAGTGTTCTTAGACCATTTTGGACATTAGAATGTTAGTCAACGCCTCAGTAATCAACACAGTTGTAACCAATAACCTAGACAGTAGGATGCATGTAGATTACAACCTTTATCAACAAGTTACCTAAAGATTCGTTGTGTGGAAATCAAGTGAAAAATTCCGAATGGATAATAATAGTAGGATATTTAACTGGCAGCTTGATAATTCATGTTGATTACCATAAACATCCATATTATTTTATTGTTTTTGTCACTTTCCGAGCTCACGATTACGATGGCATGGATAAAACTTGTCTATATTTAGAGCCAAAATGAGCTCATCCTTTATGAATCAGATGAGGACGATCATTTCTTTTTTATTGCAAGATATCGATTGATTTCGTATTAAGGCCATGATTTACTCATCTGTTGGTTGATCCAGGGAACAAGTTAGACGTCCCATCGAATCGGAACTAATTTACGAGGAAATATGTGACCTCCATTAATATGGGTTGGTGACGCAAGTTGAACGATAAACATTCAAAGCGTCTCAACTATAGTGCAGTGGACAATGAAACTGAATATTCGGTAAAGGGGAACCACTTTGTTTTATGACATCGAGAAACAAGATTAGAGGTTTAACGAACTCCTGAAAAAAGTCTCTCACTTCTTTTACTCATCCCGTTGTCCGAGATAATAGAACCGACTCATAAGTGTGGATGATGTGAGAAACACAAGGATATAAGATTCGTGATACCGAATCGATATGACAACGATCGAAGTTACTAAAGACACTTGTTGTCAGTTATACCCAGTAAGAAAAGTTTTACGCATCCATCGAGAGGAGATGAGGTCTTGGTAGTGGTATGTTCGCCGAGCTTGGCAGTTAGGTTGTAAACGTTTCATCACCAAGCGAGGTGATATCATCAATGCGTAAGAGATTTAGCGTATAGTTTTTGAGCTCAAAACACTTAAAAGCTATAAGCTAAAACTCTTACGCATTGATAATATCACCTCGTTTGGTGATGAAACGTTTACAACCTAACTGCCAAGCTCGGCGAACATAACAATACCAAAACCATCAACCCGAGCTACGAACAACACCACCACTGTTCACAACTACCCGAAAGACGAGGTCTTCAAAAAGCAATTGGAATATATAGCCTTCTTATGCGACTCATCCAATAGATCTGAACACCACTGTCTATATACATAGGACTGTTTAGGACTTAAAATTATCCAATTTGGATGGTTACTCAACTTTGAATGTCAATAATGCTCACATGAAAGACTTCAAACGAAATTCGGACAGCAGGTATACAACGAGGTTTCATGAGATAATGATAGCAAGAAATTAATGTGTGGGACTTCTTCACAAAGTGTGCGACTGATATATATTTTCATTAAAGATTTGATTTGTCAAGGCATAGAACTCGTAGCACTGTGTTTAAAGTGATTAGAAATGTAGGGCGATTCTATGTATTTGTCAATGTGTACAATGACCACTTTAGTCGAACATTATTTTATTTGTTTTCCAAAGAGATGACATCACCTTAATCACTGCTGTTTTGTTTTTGGTACTATCTGTTTTCTCGTGATAACTGTATCAGTGAGACAAGTTTATTCACAAGTTTAATCGATTACTTAGACGTACACAACGAAAGCCATAGATGTGGCTTTCACTTTTTAAGTACTCATCCGGAGTTTTTATTGGTTTAATATAACTTGAACTTTAGTCCGTCCCTTAAACCTAGTCAGTTGTCATCGATTTGACCTTGTTATTATGAACACAGAGCTTGTCGTTTAGTTTTGACATTGTATACGTGCACACAGTCTGTTGTTAGTGGCAGTACAGTGAAGGTGACGTTGCATTTCCATGAGTGACTTCTCACACAAGGTTAATGTTGTGGTCTTCACGATCCATACAATTGGTTTCTCTTCATGTAGGTATATGAACTGAATGGAATACTGACCATTAACACACTGTCAATGGTTTGTGTAAGATAAGAGTTGTTGAAACAAATCAATACAAAGACGGTTACTATGAGAGACGAACTCCACTTGCTCACAAACCGGTTTCCGGAAACACTGTAACTAACATTCGGTGACTTTGCAATGTTTAATACAACTGTAAAAACATATTCGTTTATTGACGAGCTCCTTAACGAAAATCCACAGGACAGGGGACATAATTGCACAGTTCAACGTGGTTTGCTACGCATACGAGATGAGCGATAGTCCACGTTGTAACTCCTTTTCAGTTATTGACCATCAAGCGAAACATAACATGTTCACATTAAAATTTTAAAAGGCAATTACGAATGAGAGAACTTAACAGAGGGTGGTTTTATGTCGTTAAACGGATTGCTGTTATGAGATAACCAAGTTGAAGTTAGTGAGAGAGGTGACGTAATATATCTCAAAATCCCACAGGTAAAGGTTTTGATTGCACACGAGGATGAGTTAAATAAATGCCAATTATTTTATCTGTTATCGGGATTCGTTTCTTCAGTGACTTCTGCTGAATGATTCGGATGAGTGAAATAACTGTTTTAGTCATGCTGATTGAATGGCAAATTAGTGTAACACAGTCATGGTTATTTCGTTATCGTACCAGGCTGAATGGACCCGTTCACAAAGGTAGCTGGTCAAGTGATTGACAAAACAACTAGTCCTATAAAAACACGTGAATATGTAAACATGAGAAGGGGCAACAGAAACAGACATTCTTATGAGTGAACACAAAAGCTGGACTGCACAATAAATAAGCATGTAGAGTAACCGCAAGAAAACGACAAAAACGCTAAGAATTAATTAGAATAGTGTTGTCTTTATTTGAAAAGAGTAAATAATTCTGATTAAAGAGCGGATATGCTGATCAATTCAGTAATCCATTTCCTTCTGAACGTTCTGAAATTAAGATAAAGCCCCAGTGATTGCCTATAATCAGACCAGACAAGTAAAGGCCCAGGTGTCGAATCCCGTCTGGCTGCAAGCTGTGTCGGAGAGGAAAAACATGGGGCTGGCTGGGCCGCAAACAGACAAACGAAAACTTTCACAGCCTCGTCACCACAACACTGGCACGTGAATAGGTTCGAGTGTCCAGCCCGACCTCAGATGACTCACCTAAATAGTTACGCCGATTCAGACATTTCAATCGGCCCTTGAGCCCGAACGACTGTAGGGTGATTCCCACACCCTCTCACCCACACCCACAATGAACGTGGACGGGTCAGAATAATGCACCCACACAGTCCATGTAGGTCACCATTGTCTGGTCGGCTGGCTCATAAAGCTGGGTGTTTTGCGACATTATGAGGGCTAGAGAAAGGGGAAGAAAGGAGGTAATTTTGACCAACTGAACTAGACACATGCAGCGGAAGGAGGGTGTGTCAGTATACCAAACCGGACACGATAACTGACTCACACTTATATGTGGGGTGTGCGATCCACAACCGCATTGGGACCTGGCCGTGTTCGTCAGCCAAGTCATACTTAGCACAGCTGATAACGCCTAACTTTCAACCATAGCCCGGTTGTTTGTTTATAGGTTGCAGGCACGTTTGAATATAGACGCAGTTGTTTTTCAGTATTTAGGTATCCTCCTATCCCTTGTTCCGTTGACTAGAGCTTGCTTTTTCCACATGACAGTGTGGTAGTTATGTGTACTTGAGAACCACTACTGTGTGATTACGATGAACCCATCATCGTCGATTAGTAGACATGATAAGAGGTAACCAAGATGACCCATTCAAAATATACTTATGCAACCGGAACCCGAAGTTACTAGCCTTTAACAAAGCTATAGTGATCCGAACTCACTAGTAGATGTTGTGCGTGCACAATAACGACCGAGGTAACCTCCATCGTCTTTGTTGCGTAATGCCTAGTTCGAATGTATGTGTATCCACTCTACTCGGTTTCATTAAACTGATGTATATGAGCAATAGGCATTACGTTCGCAACTAATGATGATAAACAAACTGTTAACGCATCACAACGTAAGTCTAATTTGTGTACGGATAAAGTGTTAACTTGTGGTGTATAAATGAGGTGATGATTAGTCATCTACAGGGACGATCTCAAGACTACGCATGGCGAATTTGTGATTGAGTGGACGTAATGATTTTACTCATCCCGATTTTGTTTGATATCGACGCTAGAACTGTTGTAAGACAACAAGTGATACAATCACGTGCAATACAATTCAGGCTATTTTTATTTAACGTTAACGGTGGGTTATGCGTCCGTCCAAACTTAGTCCGCAAATATCTGTCTGGAAATGATTAGGTTGCACAGTACGGGCAATAACCATTAGACTATTTGTTTATCTGCACTATCGTAGTTAAACGTTGAATTTTCGAAGTTCATTTTTGCACGAATATGTCGAAAACATTCAACATGATGATTACCACAAATGTTTTTGTATAACGGTGTCAACAGGCAATCCGGAATTCTGAGCACTGTTCAGAATCGAACGTATATATATATGTATATATGATAATTCAGTCGTACCTAACGTGAACCGATAGCGCGGTTGTCAACACACTTGCTTCGAGAAAGCGTGACCGAAAATTAAATCTCGACTGCGACAAGAGTATGCAATACGCATAAGCACTAACAGGAGCCAAACTCAAGTATAGGGCTTCTTTTCGAAAAACACTGGCTAGAAGTTTGTAGGACTGCGAGAGCTGCGATAAACCGTAAGTAATTTTCAATTCACAGGATCCAACAGTAATTGCAAACACAACAGTTGCGAAGTAACTATAAGCCAACTTAGTGATACGGGCGTTGAAGCGCCTTAGTAAGTAACTTATGATACAGTTATGTTGCTCTGTTACTCGGTGAATGGCCTCCTCTAAATGATCAATTCTGAGTGCAGTTTTCCACTGTGGACTAAGTGAGCAGCGTTCACCGCCTGGTCCACAAGCAAGGTCAGTGACCGATATTTCATCATTGTGATTTCAGCCACACCAAGAAGGCAGCCATAAAAGCAATAGAGGGAGAAAATGCTGATATATTGTAGTGTGAGAATGAACGGAAGATAAAATGTCAGCCGTCTGAACAAGTTCAAACGGATGTAAACGATTAGCACTTAATCCCATTTTATGTCGCGCAGTCAAGCGAACACGCATGCAGAAAATGTTATCTGAACTTGATAAAAAAAGGTCCGCTTGTTCTCCTCCTACCAACTGACAGAAGCAATTTTCGTAATTGGAGGCTCCGAATAGCCATAGAAATCATAATCGAATGGGAACGTCCCACGCAAGCAACAAGAAGGAGACCTTGCACTGGTTGCACTAAACAGTTCTTTTCTCATGAGACAACAAGTCGCATTTACACATGTACAACAGTATTAAAGAAATCACACTGTCATTGGCTGATCAGATTGGTACGTACAAAGGTAATCTGTAAGCTGATTGGTGCAATACAACACAAACAACTTGGCAAATAACGGGAAGTGTAACGTTGAGGCTTTTCGTGTAATCTTGATTGGGTATCTTAACGCTACGCTCGGAATGGTTCCTTGTTAGATCTTCTGTTGTGTGGGGGTTTCGATAGACGTTGAATAGAGCAGATTTTCACCACAGAAACCACCAATTTCTGTATGACGAGTGCAGTAACTACAAAATAATGTACCATGCCTGATTTATCAGAAGCTAATAGGTACAGTCCCATTCATCGAAACGTAAAATTCCGTTTCCACAACGTTATCTTCTCAGTTATGTGAACATGAGTATACCAATGTGATCCGGATTGCTTTCATTTCGATGAGACTGTTCAATAGTTCCAACGATTCATTACTGAGTTTCCGGTGGCATTGAGTCAAGACGACGACAGGTGAAACACGTGACATATCTCAGAAGTTTAACCAGCAAGCACAAACGCAATAGACGGCGACCTGTTGGGGAACAGTCAGTTTCCCAAGAACTGTGCTTATTTTATAAGAAAATAGGGATCCTCATCTATGTCGGTTTAAACGCGTGACATTGTGTCTGATATGTAACTTTTGGGTGTGTACCGGATTGATCCGTTGGATGACATGGACTTGCAGGGGACTAACTCAATACAAAGGTATAAACGCTAATAGTCAGTTCAAAATGCCGTCGCTAAATATCTCACTACTGGCAATCCCCAACTACACGGAACAGGAGCTCCAAGGAGATGAGACGCGCGCGTCAAAAGTGCATTGCTAAGCATAACCAATTCAAACAAGCGGTGTTCATTCTGTACAAGGAAAAGTGGTGCAACCTGAAGTATGAAAATATGTACAATACGCTATAGGCTCAAGGTCGCGCAAAAGCTATAAATACAACCGTTGCTCACCTGTATTCGCCTCCTAGCTAAGCAGAAAACAAGTTCTATGTGAGTTATCTTTCACTATTGATTGAGATGGTCTAAGCTGCGGAAATTGCGCCTGGTTAGTTGTGCCCGTGATTTTATGGAATGCAGTGATAACGTACGTTTATTCGTGACTGTGCTCCTGTGTGTCATTCTGTGTTGCGTTCTGCCTTTTCGCTCATAGGTCATTACATGATCGATAGTTGTCAAGTCGTTTAAATGTCTCGGTTTTGGCTATGGCTGTCGACTATGCATTGGCAGTCAAGTATGCATATGAAGCTTTTCTTAAGAGAACTCAAATGCACCCAGTTCACACTTTGGTATTGCTCATCGACGACGACCCCAAGTCTTGTTGAATCAAATCAGCTAGCAGTTGTTATTTCTACGACGCTTGAAGAATCTTCTGTCAATATGTGAATGCCTACCTATTCCAGGAACACCTGTACAGGAAGTGTCACAAGCGGCGAGCCGAGGATAAGACAGGTGACCTCATGATAGATATCCTTTGATTACTGTTGAGTAGCAGAGGAATTGGGTTAATATAATTTAAATAACATTCACAACTGAGCGCAACTGTTGCATTCCCATAGACTTTTCAGTCTGACCCTTTCGAAAGAGATCATATTTCGACTTCGCTCTTGTCAAAGCTTATCGGTTATGCATATCATCTGGCAAA
This sequence comes from Paragonimus skrjabini miyazakii, assembly GCA_014338405.1. NCBI lineage: Eukaryota > Metazoa > Platyhelminthes > Trematoda > Plagiorchiida > Troglotrematidae > Paragonimus > Paragonimus skrjabini miyazakii. The sequence continues at coordinate 50,135 of JTDE01021344.1, read as the reverse complement.
GAAGTACCTGTGAAGGGATTAGATTGGAAGAACTCATCGATAATAAATCAAACATTGATTCGCAGAAGACTATGGCTACTCAGTGTCGAAAACACGAGCAAACTGGTATGTTAGTGCGGTGACCAGTCCGGATGTCACGCTGGATTAGCATCGGGTTTTGTTATAACCAGTACGGGTGTAAAACAAGTTGATTAGGTGCGTCAAAACAAATGAGCTACGAGCAGAACCGAGCCGATCAGTAGGAAGGTCCACGGGTCAGAACCAATTGTAATTCCTCATTTTACTGATGCATCTTGTCAATAAAATAACCGATGGAAACTCAACAAGACCGATATATGTTTGGTGCCACAAGTGTTCCTTTTGCTTTCGTTTTGTAAGGTAGCAATTTTTCAACAGTGTTCAACCTCATTTGAATGATAAACTAACTTCTGGTCAACTTTTTCGATTATACAGGTCGGAGACAGCGCACCAAGGTTGTTATCAAGTAGGAATAGGCTGGGCCTCAGTAACATAAAGGTTCAGACGTCACTTCGAGCGTAAAAGCTAAACACCATTGGATAGGCGGGTCAACCGTGAACCCAACCTAAAACACTGCGCGGGACAAGCTTCAATTAAGGAGTCACCAACACACCAACCAAAATTGAATCAATTCGACATCGACTGAACCGATGAGTTGGTAGTACTGAATATACCTATAGAAAAAAACTGTTACCGACTACGTACAAACAATGGTCCTGTTTCAGGTCAATCCTAAACCCAGAGAACACCTGCGACCGGAGCATCAACTACGCTTGATGACTAGAACAAAAGCAAGAAATCCTGCTTGGGCAATCAATCGGTTGGATCATTTGGTGAATTCCAGATGACAGTTCTTTGGGTGAGTAACTAGGCCCAACTGTGAAATTTCTGAGCTTCCCGCGTGGCTTCGTAGTTCAGCTGGTAGGGCATTCGCCATGTTTGGGTGTGTTGTTTCAGTCGCCGGTTCGAATCCAGACTTTTCGCAATGGGGTCTCTTCTAAGAAAGCAAGTAAGCCTTCTGCATAAATGGGGGTCAGCTCAATTTTCCAATCAAAACGTCCGGTACCGCATTCTGCGCCCGGTGAAGACGAGAAAGACCCCTGAACTGACAACTAGCCAGTATGAACATCAGACAATCCATCTGCTTGTGTGATGAGGACGAGTTCGTAATTAATGAAACAGAGGTCGCTATCAGAATAAGTGACGTTTAGAATGCAGTAAACAAAGTTTGTTTCACGTTGACGCAATTTCCTCATCGGACTATTGTATCCATCCATGCATTACTGATGGCCCATAAAAAGATCAAAACTTTAGTCTAGTGCTTCTTTTCGAAAGAGGATGATTAGGAAGTCTACTTGGATGCGAGAGTAGTGATCAAATGAGCGTTCGATTTAAAAGTAACCAACTGCTCATCAGTAAACTATTGTACCTGTTGTTTAACATATAAATGAGCCATGGTGTTTGGTATTGCGCCAAAAAATGGTATGACAGCTCGATTATCAAGTAAACAGTCGTTGATGCCAAGTACGCTTTGAATATTACATTAATTCCATTTATTCATCCGGTGATGTACATCGATCAGTTGCTCCAGTCGGGATTATCAACAGGTTCTAAACTAGTCATATGAGCCGGCCTAATATACCGACCTGTGTGCAACTAGCTTTATAAAACTCTAGGACTCCATGGATCGCCCATAATCTATCAGCTCTGACTGACAGAAGTGTACAGCCTATCGGATATGACGTGATGGACTATTGCATGTGCGTCGATTCCATGTGAAAGGAGCATTCGAAGCCTCTGAGGACATCTGAAGGAAGTTACACCAGATCGTAAGCCGGTATATATTGAGTGTGTAGATGACATTGCATTACTCAGTTCTGCAGAAAGCATCCAAACTGCACTGCACCGGTCACACGACGACTAGTCTGCGTGGGAAACAGTTTGTACTTTCACGATTGATTTAACTCTGACCAAATATTCGTTACGGTAGACAGGCCGCTTGAGACTGACTACCTTATGTATTTTGCACCGTCACCGCGTCAGCCTGTAACACTACTGACCGGGTGTTTACGAAAGCAAGTGGCGCGCGTGCAAATCATCGTCAATTATGGCGTCTTCGAAAGGCTCTAGTGTGTAGTCTTGCTGTGCGGCACGTAGACTATTCGTGCGGAGACACGTAAATTCTCGGATTTCGGGCCCCAGATAGCACGGGTCAAAAGGACTGATTGTGCGCGCAACACAGCACACTGTTGGTGCGTAAACACGGTAACCGCAAATTCGCGAACAACCAAAAAGATGATAATGTACTTTGCGTTGGCTGAGTCATGTGCTTCATAGACCAATAGATGCTCAGCCGAACAGAACATCAAATTGTCGAGTGAAACGGCCAAATCGGTCTCAGGGGAGATGTGAGTATGACCAGGATTCTAAGTAGTTTCAGTGCATATCTGGTGCCATCGACTTGTTACTTGAAGTAGCTATGAGTTGCGTATAATAAAACATGTGCCAACAGAGTGGTTGTTTTCATATCCGTATAAAAATGAAAACTAGCCGGGAGTTGCTCATCATGAATCGTAGTGTTCGTGACATAATTCACAAAGCGAGATTTGCCATTCACTGCGATTTCGTCTTGATAAAAAAGCGATGCAGACCAAGGTTGAAATTGAAAAACGAACACTACTGGCAAACACCTTTACTGAGTCAACCAATCATCCAGGAGGTAATGATTCATCTAATCTGAGTCAGCCGTATTGCTGAGTCCCGTCTTTCCCTTAAAAACCAAAACATCTCTCGAGTATGTACCATCCGTGATGAACAGCGTACGCTTCGGTCGATGCAATTTGTCAGATGAAACGTTACGCATAATCCACGGGAATAAAGACATTTGAATTTTCATACCGACTTAAAAATGACGAACACGCAACGTGTTGACAAGATGATTTGCAAGACCGGATTTCGGCAGTACAATAAAGATTCCATTCTGTAACCAGATGAGTGAGTGTACAGACCAAAACAAAGTGAGATAAGGCATTTTTATTCAGCTCACTTATAGCTACTACAATGACTACAATTCCGAAATGAATTCAGTCGTGCAAAAAGGATAGATAAAGAAAGCATTTGAAAAACTGGAACGCAACACGGATGAGTTCCACAAGAAAAAAAGGGCAGTCCGTGTGCGTATGTGTAAAGATGAGGGAGGAAGATAAGTATTTTCACAAATGGGCAAACAGTCAAAAAAAAGTGCATGAAAAGAACAATGACAAGACATGAACTATGGCCTGTGGAAATCTGAGACAGACAGACAAGAAACAAAATGAGTATCGGTTATTCAGTCAACCTAATAGACATCGAAAAACGTACACACGAGTTTTATACTAGTTTGTAAGCGTGAGTGAGGTTAAAATATACAAAACACCAACAGCACAGTGGTTGCTCAGATCCTCATGCAGAGGAATAGATCAAGTCTAGAAAATAACAAATGACTCATATTCCTATACACAAAAGTATCGAACAAAAAACGGGCTGAGGCGATAAGGTCAGTCAAAAGTTTGGGATAGATAGAATTGTAGTACTAAAAAAGCATAAGAAGCATCAGTATAATTAACATTATTAACAATATAATAAATGATAACAAGTGAAAGCTGGAAACCAGCAATGATCCAGGTTAACAGGCAGATGTACAGATAAAATAAGAATAAAAACGAACAACTGTCAAGTAAAATTCAGGATAGCATAAACTCAGCAATAATTCGATTTATTTGCAGAAAGTAATACATAAAAAGTAAAGAAAACGGACAAATGCCTTGTGCAATCGCTTCTTTATCCAGTACAATCAATACAGAGGAAAACTAGAGGAAACGATAACAAAAACAGACATTAGAAGGGAGGATTGAACGAGGCGTGCTGCCTGAGAGTCGTTTTGCTGATAACTAGTAATGGAAGACTATGTACACGTGGACAAACTTGGTCACTACATTGAACAAGATCCGAAACGGAGGACATTAACCTAAACACCACATGAAATCAGCCGAATGAGGAAAAACCTAGAATCTGGAGAAAACCTATGTTCATGGTACGATCGAGGAAAATGGTTGCGGCAACCCAGTTGACAAATCGCAGTTACTCGCGGGTTGGTGTCCTAATAAATCTCGGCTATTTATTTGAGTATCGGGAAATCCCACTGTGGAATTATTCGAAGGCCCCAACATAGTGACCGAAGAGGCTGAGGGAAAATTGGTGGTCCCGTATGAGTTTGAGTAAGGACCACCCAGATGAGGATCACCAGGGACAGATGCACCACCCGGAATCGAACTGGTCGGTTGCCAGCTCATTCGGCTGCATCCAGATTGCAGTACGTGTTGTGACGATAGTCCGGCAATGAAGGAACCGGGCCCGGAAGCCCCAGTCGCTTTCAGATCATCACTACCACCAGACACTAATACGTTACGTTTTGAATTAACGAAGGGAATAGTCTCGTATTGCGAGTTACTCTTCAAACCCGAAGATAGATTGCACATGGACGATGATCGGGACTCTGCAGTACCACTGGTACCACCCACCGACGATGTCGAGTTGGCACAAGTGTTCACATCGCCGCCTAAAATGGAGGATGAAGAAGTTTGTACATTGGCAGCCGACATTGATGAGCTGGAAGATGAAGCAGACATCATGAACTGAACTTGACCACTTGCATTGTTTCCTTCCGAAAAATTACTAATGGAAGATGACATAAACATTTGATGGTGCTGTTGTTGTTGTTGTTGCTGCTGCTGCTGAGAAAACTGCTGCTGGCGATAGGATTGTTGGGGGCCGTCTTGCCTGCTGGCCGAGGAATGATGTCGCCCGTATTGATTAGGACCGGACCGATTCAAGAAAGGTCCCCCCGTGGGGTCAGCTGACCAGCCAGAGGCAGGAGGATCTGCAGAAGTAAGGTCGCTGGATTCTGCAAGGTATCCGGGAGGATAGGCAGACAGATTTGTACGGGCCGACTGATGAGATGGTGGACCAACGGAGCGTCCGCCTGTAAGAGAGCGATTCAAATGTCAGTGCAAAACAATCGCAATAGAGAAGGTGGATAACATCACCGAAATAGAGGATCGCACAGGACGACATCTTCAGCTGCTCTTACAGTTGAGGATTATTGATGAAGTAACGTATAAATCTCTTAAGCCGTGTGGATCGTCAACACCCCAAATTTACGACCTATCAAAGACGCACAAGCCTGAGATGCCACTTAGGTCAATTTTGGCAATGACGAACTTCCCTTACCATAAATTGGCACACTGACTAGTCGCTACTCTAACCACATTAAGACAAAAATTTCAGACACACTCCATTAAGGATTCTTTTGAATTGGTCAGTGACTTGGACAAAATCAATCTTGCTAACGAATTGATGTGCCCTGTAGATGTTCAGTCACTGTTCAAAAATGTCCCACTACACAAAACGATTGACTATATTTGTGAGCTCGTTGAAATGAGTCACATTTCGTTGCCACTTCCGACTGACATATTGAGGGAAACTTTGCTGCTCTGTACCGAGAATGTTAGTTTTCGCTTTCTCGAGCAGTCCAACCGTCAAATAGACGGAGTAACCATGGGAAGTCCACTGGGTCCCATCTTAGCAGACTTCTTCATGAAAAAAATTGAGTTACGGAGATAGGAAATTTGTCATATTACAGGCGATACGTCGACGACACATTAATATCCAGTCGATCTAAACAGGTGATAGATAGTCTGGTGCAATGTCTAAATAGTTGTCACCCTAACTTGAAGGTTACCTGTGAATTTGAGGTCAACAGTTGTTTGCCATTTCTAGATATACTCATAAATCATCGAGAAGATGGTTCGGTTAAAAAAACTGTCCATAGGAAATCTACGTGGTTCGGTCAATACTTAAACTTCAGCAGCTTCACACCGGTCCAACATAGACGAACACTAGTGAATACGCTTTTTACACAGGCAAGGCGAATCTGTACGCATGACAGTCTTGCGGAAGAATTAAATCTGATTACTTCTGTCCTACAGTCAAACGGTTACCCCAGACGGTTCATAGTTAGGCACAGTAAACAAAAAGTACCATCCGAAGAGGTGGTCACTGTAGAAAAAATGGTCTACATAGAGCTGCTTTTTAGGGGTGATTATATCATGCGCCAAACAACGCAACGGTTGAGGAATTTGATTAAGCGAACATTTAATGCAGCTGAACTCCGTGTAATCGCTCGGACTCTGAAGTTACCGGTGCCTACAGTCAGAGGAGATCAGCCTATCGGTGCTACTTCACAATGTATTTACCAATTCGTATGTAACGACGGAGAAAGTTAGATGGGCAGAACCGAGAGATGCCTGAGCTCCAGAATGGAGGAACATCTACCTAAATGGGTGCAGCAGTCCGTGTTACCCGAGAACGGCAATGTTGTTGAAACGCGTAAACAGCCAGCTTCCTCAGTCGCTAGACACATCCTGACCACTGGTCACGTTCTCGACCCATCTTGTGCATTCACAGTCCTGTTACGTAATTCTAACCCAAGATTCTTACGATATGCTGAAGCAGTCGCAATCAACCGACTCAAGCCAGGTCTCTATGTTCAGAAACAACTGTTCGTGAATTTGACCCCTTACTGGACTTAATGACCTATCCTAACCCGCTTATTGATTATCCACCCCTCTAGTTGTTTGCTATAAAAAACGCACCCGTGTTATTGTACATTTGGTACTGACGAGTCAATAAGAAATGCTTGCATCTACCAGTGTTCGTGCTCTAACTACTTTGTTCAAAGTGCTCAAGGGAATCAATTGATTCAAATCGCAAATGCAGCAAAAAAAAACTTGAGTGGACGATGAATACGGTGAGAATAGATTCAAGGCTGCAGTCCGCCCATCGCCTACGTACATAGTTCGCACGCACCGCACGTAAGTATAACCGCCAGAATAGAAATACAGGAAAGTTCATATATTCCAAGGGAATACAAAGAAGAAACCAACCTCAGTCAAAACAAATGATTAAATCACAAAAGCCGAAAAACATCTTAATTTGACTACTCGCTTTTCGGGAGACAACTGATCACACAAACTTCAAACAAACTCTCGTTTCTGAAGAGGTTGGCCTGCGTCAGAAACAAAAAACAAGCGTGAATGTTATCTTCATAACGTTTTCCAAAGACAAGATAAAATGTAAGCTAATGAAGCCACCAACTGAATGTCTGAAGGACGCTAAACAGCAACTAGTCACTAGGTCACAGGCCGATTGTAGCAGGGAATTCCACTTGTTTTCAACCGAGAAACAATGAAAGAAGCCAAAGGGGAAAAATGTTGGGCTTCGAACCTGAAGCCAGCGAGGCAAAACGGATCTATCGACAAAACACCAAACCTCCATGAAGAGACAGACATAGTGCGGCAATGAACTGAGTAGTTCAGACAGTGCTTGACAGAGAAAGAGAGGAAGAAACTATAAGACACGTTGTCCACAGTATATTAACAAATGCCACATTCTTACGTCTCGTACTACATGATCTGGCGACCGATAACGACTTTGTTACACCAGGGACGGTTTCAATGTTGTTGCAGCTAGAATATATTGTACTGTGTGCGATGAACACGTTCCCGGTGTGTACATCATCAGGCGACTTACGACTTCGTACAAGGATTGGATACTGTCAGATCGCCTAAGCCTAAATAAGGTACAAGCAAAATCCGAACAACACAACACAGCTAGAAGATGAAAGTTAACGAACACCGAACAACTGGTTGGATGATAAATTAAGGAGTGACTGGTTTTTACCAAGGAATCAGGACACCAAAGTGTCCGTGTATAATCCCTATCCCTTCCTCCTTTTGGCCGATTAAAAGTTGTGAAAATGGGCACGGAACTCGATGAATATCACTTATGTCTGTTAAATGAATGTGTACGGTGTTAAACTATCCAGGGGCTGATAAAACAATACTGTATGACCTACAAACTGATCAAAACCACGTGCGCCAAGGGACGAATGGAAGCTGATCAGAATGAGAATCTTGATAATGTAGTGTAATTCGATCATCGTAGCAACAGCCAAAAATAAACCTTCTGAGAGCAGCTACACAGTTAATGGTTTTAAAAAGTTCGAAGACACCAGACGTCGTGCACTGTCCAACGGTCAAGCTGCTCACCGTGCATGATGTCAAGTGATCAAACAATTGGATAGAATAAACCCTACACAATCACAAGTAAGTTAGGTACCGTAAGTTGTGTTTAACCCCTGGGATGCCGACTTCATGATCCATTACCCAATGGCTACAGATGGTAAGTGGAACGAATAACTGGACTCAGTGGCAGAAGTGTTATCGGTTCTCTGCTAAACAATCTGTGAAACAATGACGGGTCTGTTTGGAACCAAAGAGTATGATAGACATTCAAGGACTGTGTTGATGTTATATCATCAGAGAGTAAAAGACTGTGGCACCCTACAGTTGATATCGGTTTTTTCCCAGTCAATCTCTTTGGGAAAGAAGAATTAAAGTTGAGTTTTCCTCTTGAAAACGCTAATCAATAGTCACAAAGATGCCCCACCTCACAAACACACGATCCGAGTAGGGGTATAAGGTGATGATGAGCTCTAACGTTAGCCAATCCCGAACATAGTAGACAAAACGAAACTTGATATGACTAAGGGGGGAACAGACCACGAGTGTATCAATCACAGATCAAACTGAATACTTCCCACTTCTCTAAGACTAGTGATATACAGCACAAAGAAATCTAAACAGATAACACGTAATTTGCGATACTGTAAAACAAAATCTGTTACAGAAGTCAACCTACCAGGCGCAACGGGCATGGATTGTCCATTACTGGCAGCTGAGGGGCCGGATGAAGCAAAAGTTATACCGGGCGGCGCGCTCGGATTACAGTCGAAGTGCCTATCGGTCGGATCACCCCATGAGACTGCTGCACTAGTAGCAGAACGTGCAGAAATATGCTGCTGAAGCACTGTCTTATTCGGGTTAACTGGTTGAGAATAAGCGGATTGGCTCATGGACTGTAGTCCATACTGTTGCTGTTGTTGTTGGGAGTGAGAGGCCATATGCAAATTGGCGGAAGAATGGTTATTGTACATCGATCCAGGGTTGAAGGAGACTTGACGTGCAGTCTCAGATGGTGGCAAATCGAGAGAGTTGAACGGTGCCGGTTCCGTTGAACCGAGTTGGTTGCTGCTGTTACCATTTCGAACTATTCTTGTTCGAACCGTTTGCGGAGAATCGGAAGAATTGTATGCTTGTAAAGGGTGTTGTGTTTCCGAATGTGATGGAGCCACGGTAGGTAGGTACTGGATGGTGTGTGGTGTCCTGGGTGTGATCTGTATGCTTGTGTTTCCATAGCCAGGTGCTGTGGAGCTGACACTGACAGGCTGCAAAGTACTGCATGTCGACACAGATCCCTCATTTTTCACTTGCAACTCGTTCGGTCCAGATTGGTTAGAGTAAGGCTGTGCGCGAGGAACACCAGGATCAGGGCCATAACTGCAGAGATGATTCGGTTGTGCGGCGCTAGGGTAGAAGTCCCCGTTACCAGAGCCAGAAGAGTTCATTCGTGTTGTGGAATCTGGCTGACGCGACGAACGGACACCAGTATTAGGACCACCAGACTGGTCGTGGTGCTGTTGTACAAAATGGATTTGCATTTGACCGGTGGAACCTGGAGCGCTCACGTGTTGGTAGTTCATTTGCTGTACATTCAGTTGGGCATTGAAGAATGTGTTATTCACCTGACAGACAGGTAAAAGAAGGGTGATAGTGCGTAAAACGATGACAAACAGACCTAAACAGCCAAAGGATCGAACAGATAAAAAACTAAACGAAACTTCGACCTACTTGTATGGATGGCGGTTGCTGAGTTTGTGACTGTTGTTGCTGTTGTGGTAGTGGTGGGGGTGGTAGCAACGACTGCGATGAGATCGACTGGGACTGCTGTTGCTGGTGTTGGGGTTGCGTCGGTCCGTGATACATCTGCGGTCCGAATTTGGAATGTAGCAATGGTGAAGGAATCGAATGGGAAAGACCAGAAGAGCAGGTAGGGTCTGACTCATGCGACCGCATAGTAACTGCAGAAGGGGCAACCGAGTGCCCACGCATCACCTGAGGTGGGCCAGGCATGATAGAACTGTCCGGATGATAAGACCGACCGGAATAACCACCAACAACTGAAGATGGACCCAAAGAACTGCCGAGTGCGCCAGAAGATGATGATGGTACATACGGCCCTTCCGGTCCAGAAAGCTGGGAGAGACGTGCAAGGCTGGCTAAACTGGCTGACGTAAGATGTTGTGTGCAGGAAGTGGGCGGTCGCATGCCAGGGTTCATTTCACAACCGAAACCAGACCCATCAGGTGAATGCATATAGGCAGAAGCCATTGGATTGCTGTTGCAAGATCCAGAAGGGAGAAAAGGCACGCCACAGTTGGATGGGATGCGTCCAC
>JTDE01021344.1:15656-35590 GCA_014338405.1 Paragonimus skrjabini miyazakii | reverse complement strand
TTTTATGAACTTAGCCTTGGTTACAGAGAGACGGTTCTGCTCCAGAAACTCCAGATCAGTGAAGTTGTTCCGAATGACTAGGGTTTGGCTAAAATACATATATATGTATATATTCTGTAAATAACATTCTGAATTGGTTACACGAAATTTGGAACAGCTTTGGCTGTGAAACGGCGAAGAACAGAACGTGTAGTGACTTCTGTGAAAAATGCATTCAATTCGGTCAGTTTTCTAGGGTATTACCAAATTGTGAATCAAAAAGAAGCGCCGGGGAGAGGCATCAATGTTGCTTAATTGGTCAGGTTTCATAATGGTACTTCAGGCGAACAGTAGATACAAGAAACCGTTATGCTGGCCTTCTCAGTAAACTTATATGCTGCAACACAACGGAAAACATTTGTAAAGAAATGCTTCCAAAAATGAAGGACAGAACACTGTAGTTTACAGGAGTCCATGGAACAACGTTAATAAGTTTGCCACTGAATCAATTAGATATGTGCACAGTTCTTCCCTGACGAGTATCAACCGGAACCAGCTTGAAGTACATTCTATCGGGTCAAAATTCAAAAGCACTCTAAAGCAAGTAAGCAAAATCCAAACACAAACTTCATTTTACCGAATAATGGATAAGTAGCCGATAGGATTGAACTTGTGTCTCCAATATTATCCGGATCATATGTAATAAGCATTCTTTACATATGTGACTGACCAGAGTAACTAAAGTGTACTCAACTCGCAACACAGAACCCGTAATTAAATAATCCAGTCATTCAATCTTCCAGCAAACACTTCTTTAATAGCAAGTTGCCACTGAACACTCTCTAAAAAGCGAATAAATGCTATAAGAAAACAGTCGACTGCGTTTTAACTATATACAGCATTTCAAAAAATACGCACAACAGAAGGCTCACAACAAAAGTGTGCGACCATTCCGTGCGCCCTAATCCTGTAAACTAAAATACCTTTTTTTTTAGTTCACCTCAGTCATTCTACAAATTAACCAGACGATGAGAGAAGGTAATGAGTGGGATTTGAAGTCTACAATATTTTTCACAACAATCACCAATTCATGCGTCGAGCTACGCGCCTTCATGTCTTTGAATACTTAGTGAGTTGATGATCTAAGGAAATTTCTACAAAGTTCACATCAGGACTGTCTGCGGTCAATACAAAACCTTAATCCCTCGAAGATACCACGTCTGCTCGGTATACGGCAAAAGAATTGGGAGAGGTATAACGCTGGAAAATCGTAGTTTCCTGTCAAATTGAAAAGAGGACGATAGAAAATATATTCTAGTATCTGAACGTAAGAGTCGGCGTCTAAATCACTACTTGACATGGACAGTCCGCTCATTCCGAAAACTGTGTCTTCATACACTCAGCGAATATTCACTGGATAATGCACACTACCAACTTCTGAAGAGCATATCGATAACATCTCCATGTACTATGTTTTTACTACTGAAACAAACCGAATAGGTTAGGAAACACGACTGTCAACGCGTAATAATAAGCGACGTTCGCAAAGTAAGCATTTTTTTGTTAAATACCTTCATACACTATGGGCGGTATTATTTGCATTTATCGTTGGACAGTTCTCGCGAATTATGAGTTTGAGTGCCAATCAGGGGTCCGAAGCACTTCATATCGCATAGGAAACGAACCTCAATATTCGCAAATTGTCTTGTTTGATAGGCCTATTCGACATCCTCATCGTTAAGTATGCACAATATTAAATAGTGTAAGGTACTTGATACTAATGCGACTGGCTTAGGTTTGACAAGCGTATTGGCTTGCAGTGGTTATTTAATTATCAGCAGTTATGTTGCCCCTACCCTGATCATCATCATTAACGACAGCAACTGAATGTGCCGAGGGATTCAATTCAAAAGAGAAGAAGCACAGAAAAGAGACAAACATTAAAAACAGGGTTTACCGAGTATAATCAAGAACACATGCTAGAAAGTTAATTTATGTTGGTGAACTCTTGCTGAAAAGACTGATGAGGTCCTAGCCGCACAAAAGTTTCCACGGAACTCTAACAGTTGACTGTCAGATAACCGCTACACAGCCATCATTAATACCGAACAGTTTCAGCTATTGCAAAACACTCATTTATGGTATATATCGGACTAGGAATCCAATGTTTTCACCTACCAACTTCCAATACCTTGAATGCATGCCAAGCCATTTTCTGAATTTGTCATTAGTCGTGCTACATTCATTATGCGTTGACACTAATCGTATCTAACAAGATCCAAGTAAATAAACAATAATACGCACACGTGGCACAATCTTTTCATGCCGCTCATTCCAGGTCAGAGAATCAATTGTCACTGGATAACCATGGTGATTGTCAATGAGCGCGTCTTCATCCGGTACCGAATGTCTATATCAACCAAATCAGTCTTAGAATGAGAATGCGTTCACCTTGTGTGTGTGTGTGTGTGTGTGCACGAAACGCACCTGCACGACGTACCGTAAGAAACAAGGGAAGGGAATTATTGAGTTTACCGAAGGGAATGCAACTGAACGGCTCAGATTTCTTCTCAACAGATGTTATGATCGGAAATACTGATATAAGAGAAATTATAAAATAACGGAAATATAATACTCACCAGGAACAGGAATATGGGTTGGAATCTCGCGCGATGAAATCCCGACGGTTCCATTTCTGCAAAACAAACAGAACACAAATAAAAAAAACAAATGTAACCTCTGAAGTGAAATAAAACTTGGGTAGAGGGCAAAGGTTGAGCTAATAAGCATCTTGTGTCCGTAAAACATACAGCAAATAAAAACCAGAAAGTTCAGGTGAAAGATAACACCATATAAATTATTAAGAGGGTATCAAGTTGCCTTAAAAACCGACGAAATGGATCGGAACGTAATCGGTGGAAATTCAAGGTCACTAAAAACCACGGTCGGGCGTGAATACTAAAAATGCATACTGTTAAGATTTCCAAATGTAGGGGGATGATTACTAGCTACAAACAAGAGACCTAGTAAGAATATGGTGTTTAGATGAAGGTGAGTTAGGAAATGGAACTAGTACAACGGGTAAACGTTGCCGCTCTCGACGTCAGCAGTCTTCGACAAGCAGGCTGCTCTTTCAAGTCCGGAGCCTGAGGTGTGCTCTGTCGTAGAGATGCGGATCTACGATTTTAACACCGTTATACACTTTATCCCTGCTCCATATAATTGTCGACTCAACTGTTTATCTCTCGAAGCCTCTGGTGACGCCGAACTTGAATCTCGTGGTTAAGACAGCAAGGGAATCGTGCGGAGTTCCAAAGCAGCTCAACGATTGCGCGACTGCATCCCGGTAAACAGTCGCCTGTGCGCTGTCAGAGTCAATACATCGATTACAGTCTGTCAATGCAAATCATGAAAAAGTCGTGTACTCATCATATCGGCGTGCGCTCCAGCGGACAGTTGCCCGAGCACTATGACGCTCTCGTCGACCTTCTGAAGCAGACTAAACACACTGACATCACCACGTGATTAGCTATTCCTGTTTCCAAACAGGGCACCAGAAATGTGTGACAGCCACAAATGTATCAGTCCACTGCGTCCAAGGTACTCACTGTCCTCACTTTCTGTTGGCTCACTAAACCCAGAGAAGATGACATGTAGAAAACAGGCACGGTTCCGATCCGGTAACGGGCGCTTTGATCACATTTTTATTTGACGACGGATCATCGAGCATCGGCACTCCTACATGCAACGGATGGTCATGGTTATTTTAGACCTAAAGGTTGCTTCCGAATCGATCATTCGTTACGATCTCTGGCACTTTACTTCTTGTAATGGAATCATATGGAAGTATGTAGATCTGTTAAACTCACTGTATACCCTCTCTGTCAGCCGCAGGAGATGTTATAGACAACTGTACGAAGTCTACATAACTCATAGTAGTGTTCGCAAAAGATGTCCGATCTCCTCCTTTCAGCTGAATTTTGTCGTGGGAGGCATTCTAGAAGGTGCGCATGGGGGAATCCAATGGGGTTGGTGTTAAGCATCTACTTGGTATTAAGTTGACCAACATAGAATGTACGGATGGCATTATCGTGCTTAGCCCTTATGTTGAAGACATGAGGATCGTGTTAAACAAGGTGGTTGACCGGGCTGGCATCTCCAAAGTACAAAGCGCTGCTTCAAGATTGGAGTGTTCTCAACCTGGTGTACCTTACTGCAAACAATCCGCCTGAGGTTGTGGACAGTTTCGTACAGTTGTGTAGCACTATCTTATCAACTTGTAATATTGCTGATGAGATGGGAACCAGAATACCAAAAGCATGCGCTGTCTTTGTCAATCTGCGTCGTTTGTGGCGTGGCAAAGAAGACTGACTGTTGTTGGGAATAAGGGTCCATAGCGCTTGTATGTGTTCGATCATGCCCCATGGCCTATTCGCGACCAAGATATCCATAAACCTGCTGTGATTGATCATCGATGTCTCCACTAATTAGCCCACATTAAGTGGGATGATCACGCGAGTAATACGACCGTTTGCCACCGCGTACTTCGTAATACCCGGGATACGGGATCAGTTGGTTGTCTGAGCAGTTCACACGATCTGCGATGGTTGAGTCACGTACTTGGCATGCCAGCTGATCCCTTCCCGCGACTGACACTATTTACTGAGACCATCAACGGTCGGGTATAACTACGTGTTGGTCAAGAAACGATGCGGCCACGAAATATGAGGACCGGGACTGTACTGTTGAGTAAAGTGGATCGGTATCGACCATTCAGTTGGAATTCACGTGTTCATTCAAATCGCTGGCTAGAAACACTATCCGAGGTAGCAGTGTGTCGATGTCAACGGCGCGCTTGCATTCATAACATTTCTAGTTTTTTCACTTAGGTTTGTTTTATGAAGTTTTACTCCTTTTGACATTTCTTTTCCTAGGTTACTCCACGTCAGTGTTGAAGTGAGCGGTTGCCCAAGCCACAGTGCCGTTTGGTTGAGATCACATCCGTTATGAATGAATGAATAAAATCAAAAATGCGTCAACAAATTGATGGAACATCCAAAAACTTACACCTGTGTCTGTTTTACCTCTGAAGTGGGCATGTTGATCACTAGTGAATCGGAATTTTGCTTCAACGAAGTTCGGACAGGTTTCCCCACTTTTTGTGAATCTGATGTATTGTACGTGAGGCTCGATGGTTTCCGCTGTGATCCCCCAGGGGCGTACACTTTCCGTTCGTAGTCATCCTGTGTGACATCGACCAAGGAAGAGCTCAGGGTACGCACGACAACCTCACGCCCCGGACTTGTATTGGACTGTGATGTGTTAATTGGCCGATTGCGTAGCGTACCTTGTACTGTACGAGGAACTGATTTGGCTGCATTTTTATGTAAAAGAACGAAGACAACGCAATTGGTATTTATCACAGCTTTTAGCCTTGAAACCATTCATAATTCAGCGGTACATTTTCAGATGACAGGTGAACGCAATTCCAAATAGGTACTTGTAGGACGATACAAGGATTCATAAAAGCAACCAGATGCGTCATGTGACAAACGGATAAAGAAACGAGCGGCTGCACACATGACCGAAACCTGTAACATTTTCACAAGCAGCAGAAGTGACTACTCAGATATACAATAAAATGCACTGAAAGCCAAATCTGGATCTGTTGGGAACTTGTTTATCAGGACTAAAGGCAAACTGTGATGATACTAAGCAAAAAAACTATGGTTGCGGTGTCCGCTTTGTGATATTTAGGTGGGTCAATTACCAGACTGAAGTATTCGAGAAATATGGCCGGCATGAAAGGCGGTCTTCGACAGTGGGTTATCGTGAGCAAAAAGATACACTTCTTGAGTGAACAAGAGATAAACGACAGATGAGTACTGTGCACTACCTGTGGTACGCCGCATGTATTATACATATATATATATATAAAGTATTTATAAAGGGGCACACATTGAGTAGTGAACGATTTATTGTAACGTTTCAAATCCACACTGGGATCCGTTGTCTATCAAGTATTAGTTACCGAACCCATCAGCGCTAGACTGACAAACAAACAAGAAGTAACTCATTCTCATTTGATTACGGTTGGAC
The DNA here is from genome assembly GCA_014338405.1 of Paragonimus skrjabini miyazakii. Classification (NCBI taxonomy): domain Eukaryota; kingdom Metazoa; phylum Platyhelminthes; class Trematoda; order Plagiorchiida; family Troglotrematidae; genus Paragonimus; species Paragonimus skrjabini miyazakii. The sequence goes on along the minus strand of JTDE01021344.1, from coordinate 29,512 downwards.
TTAAAAGGAAATAAATCCGACAGCTTACTGTTGTGTAACATGCACCTTATCTTTTAAGTAGTATAGCACGATTCATACACTCAGGAATTAAAGGACAGGTCTCAATGGCAGGAAGACAAGGCACCAGAAGCGACTAGTAAAAACATGTATAAACACTATGTCGGAAATGCCACCAAGGCGAATGACGATGCACAGCTGCCCAACGGGCGCGGATACACGTCAGTCAAGCAAGTAACTGTATGCGTTCGTTGTTCCGTTTTCACATAACTTATAAGGGATTCCCTGCAATGAACACCTTCCCAGGTCAAGCATCTTTTGTGGTCACAACATAACATGAAAAACAAACAGAACGCAAACAATTCTGAGCATGGTTTCATGCCATGAATAGTCAGACATGGTCCACCTCGTGAACACTGTACAGCTGTTTAATTATGGAATCTCGGAGTTCCAGATAGTTTTGCGTAGAATGAACGGATAAAGTGACCAAAACTGTCTCGAACAATCTGATCAACTTGACCATAACATACACACCGGGCGTAGGACCGGTCTTAGGACTCAACCACTTAGACCACGAGGTTCACAAACTTTCTATCTCATAGACCACATCACTTCAAATCGGAACAGTTAAAAAAGAACACATTATCTGATATAAGTACCTATAAAATTACACATAACTTCAGAGGTCAATGCGACGGAACTGCTTGGGCTAACACATCAGTTTATCAACATAAGACAGAAAAGTACTGAGAAGTCTTATATCCCCATAGTCACAAACCTGAAGCGCTCGTTTGTCAACCTTGCCCGTTCAGTTACCCATTACATTCCCCCACCATCTTCCGGTTAACGGTGTCACCCATTTTGAGAAACAGTGATTTAGATCGCACATTGGTTTATTTGGATGGACGATATCGTGGCAGCTGAGTGATAAGAGTGTCTGATCATAAATCATACGACTGCAAATTTGACCCCCAACTTACAGCAACTGATCCTGTCTAAAATTGTGGGTCAGCGAGCAGCCAACTCACATGCAGCTTTGTATTATCGTGACCGTAAAAGCCGCTTGGCCTAGAAAGTTGTTTATTGCTAAACATTCAGTAGAACAGTATGTCGTATGACGGCCAGCATCTTGTAGATGCAAATGGCTGGAAGTCCTGGATGACACAATAAATGTAGTATGGAATAGGCTACTGCACATAAGCAAAGCACCCTTTCCCTGTAACAAATCTGAACACATAAGTCAACAATCAAAACACCTCCACACAATAAGGTGTTTGTTAAGATGGCTATACTCTCGAAGGGATTTGTTTTGTAAAGAGAGGTTAAGTCGTATGGGATAAGTTAAAAAAAATAAAAGAACGACAAGCTTGGATAAATATGTCATGGTGACGTAAGAAATTATTAAAAATACCAGGAAGCGCACGCAATGTAACCACAATCTCGATAAAGTCATGTGAAAAAATAGGACGGGATCGGATTAGCATTGCAATTAACAAAAACCACGGTGCGCAGAGCAGCATTGTGAGCATGGAAAAGTTGGCTGGCCAATATGAGCCGCTACCACTTCAACTGCTCCGGTCAAAAGTTGACCGACTTGAGGGTGTAAAACCCACGTTGGATCATGAGTTCATTGGCCAAACATTACGTCGTCATGAAATTCAAATCCTCATTAGAAAGCTTCGTGGAACAATGAGGCATCCAGAAATATTTCGATCCGCTACGCGACAGAAAAAAAAAACAAAGGACTTAGGTGCAGAGAAAAATAACCGCAGAATGACCTTGCTTGTTAAAAGATGTTTGGGATGGCGGTTTTGATGACCGAGGTGCGCCCGTGGATTGACATTTATTCAGAGCTGGGTTGACGGACGCTTTCTGTTGTACCATTGGTGCGCGTGAATTCCCTACCAACTTTGACATCTTTCGAGTCGCTTTTCCGGGAGCTTTTTGTCCGGATAGGACAGGTGCTCGGGCCAGTTCTCCAGTCGCATCTGCAACCCGAATACAAAGACACTCAGAAAAAGGTGGGGGTTAAACATTAAGTTTATGGTTTCTGTAATACATTGATAGCTCGCTGACCGCGTCCATCCCAACGATACAGGAAGTACGGTAACAAGCAAACAACAGTCACACATTCTCGTCCAAGCTTAGGTGTGAACACAGCAAGGATGAACAGATATAAAGCATACCAACCAAATTCGTATTACATACAGGCCGACTAACGTTTACAATGTGTTTGAGGTTACCGACTGGTAGAACTCGTGATAGCTCAGAGGAAACGGCGCCCGACTGTCAATCGAATAGTTGAGTTTGGACATCAGTTACCGCGCATGCACACGTCTGGATGTGGGCAACATTCTCATGTGATCTGTTATGCCACATGGGGACAAACAACTTATAGCATGAATGCCGAAGATCACGGTCGTCAAATTAGATACAATTCGAGGGTTAGCGATTAGCGGCAGTAGTTGATGAATAACACAAAATGAACAGTGGAGTAATAAACGGAACGTGGATTGTCAAAAAGATTCTGCGATAACAAAAGCATCAACATACAGACCCGGACAACAACCGTGATCGATATTTGTCTCAATCGGTTCGTTAAATGCTTAACCGAGCGAAGAACATGAAAAAGCTAGTCAGGAGTGGTCAGTTCAAGAAAATAGAAGGCAATCGAGCATACATACCAGTCTGACATCCCGCATCTTCTTGAGGCAGCCTGGTGGAGTCTACATCCGATGTCGGTTGCTGAAAAAAAACGTAGATATGATAAACAAATATTCACTAGACATAAGAAGAAACGTGTAGCAAATAAGCTTGCTTTCAGTGTTTCATTATCAGACTATACATATATATATATATATATATATATATATATGTACGTACAGGTAATATATCTTTCAATTAGGGGCGCCCACAAAAATAACCGCCTTACTCTGGAACCGAATCACCCGCATGTATAACGTTTTTGACGTGATCATTTCACATCGGGACGATAGCGCGATGCAACGCAAAGTACATCGTAAAGTAACTTGGCTGAAACGGTTTACCGACTTTAATAGCTGTATATCGTTCAGACACAAGAAAGCGATCCGATGTTTACTAGATGTAGCTCGAATGACATTGTAGAAGAGGAAAAGCAGTTCATATTTAACGCACTCCTTGAAAATGGCTATCCAGAACAGTTTATTTGTAAGCACATAATAATTAGTACAAAGGTAAACATACCGCAAATTGTAGACAAAAAACCTGTCTGCATTGCGCTACTATTCAAAGGCGACAGCAATGCTGAAAAGATGACTAGGAGACTTAACGTAACACTTAACAAAACTGTTTCGCAGCTCAATTACGCGTTCGATTTACTTCCCCATTGGTTTTGCGATACTAGCTGAAAGATATACTGCCTGTACATGCTGGCTCTTTTTCGTTTACCTATATATATATGCCAAACGTTCTATTACGGCTTGACTGCTATATCTGGATCCCTGCTATGCGGCTTCACCCAGTCTACTTGCGCGGAGTCAGGGAGAACACGACTGCGGAGAACATGCTGTATTGCCACCTTTAAGTTCGATAAGTGAATGAAATGCCTAACTATATAGCATGAAATAGTTGCCAAAAATGGCCATTTACTCGTTGAACCATTGTCCGTTTGTTTAGGCCACTTGACGACCATATGGCCAAATAGGGCCAATTCCATAGCCGTTGCATCGCGCCATCTTCACGATGTGACATGATCACGTCAAAAACGCCATACGTACGGGTGATTCGGTTCCAGAGTAAAGCGGATATTTTTGTTGGCTCCCCTAACTGAAAGATATATTACCTCTACATACTGGTTCTTTTTGTTTACCGCTTCGTTTGTTCCTGTGGCACACGCTGCGTAGGCCACACAACAAGGCGTCGGGTAGCATCACCCGCCGTGACTGACTCGAGGATCGACAACGGTTTGTTCATGTGCAGTCACTGCGCACTTGGTTGAACCAAACCATTTGATCAACCTGTGCGATTTGTTTAAGTCGATCCATCGAGCCTGTGGGACGCAATCGAAGTGGGTCAAAGGTCGTTCACTAGCCATCGCAGAAGCTACCGCAATCCGTAAAAACATCTGATCAAAACACTAAACCTTCCGTTGCCATGCATCTCTACCCCGGATCGATCTGTTACGCAGGCGTACCGATTGTCTTCACAAACGTATACAAACCACGTGATTGATATAACTAGACCTGATGAGTCTGACTAACTTGACATTAATGATTATCATCTCCTGTCTCACTGGTACACTGCTCCCGGGCGAACCCATATAGATGTTATATTTAGCCTGATAATGAAGCACTGAAAACAAGCTTGTTTGCTACACGCTCCTCCTCATGACTAAACCGGGCATATTCACAGTAGTTAAACAAACCAAATATATTCAATAATGAGGGTGAAAAAACCAAGCTGGGGATGTGTGTTACTTAAATTAGAACAATTATGGGTGAATGTATAAATCTAGGGTCACTGCAAAATGTTAGTGCTGACCTCACTGCATGCATATAAAACAGCAAGCGAACGATATTTTTTTCCAAATTTCCAGGTTGTAATTACCAGATCAACTAAACTTACGCCCGAATATTCAAAATCTGATTGTACAAATGTTCTTTTTTAGGTTAAGGTGATCTGACAGCATGTGACATGGATGGATCAGGTGACCTTCAGAACTCTCAGTGGTACCGACGCCGGCAAGGTTTATTGTCCCATGCTTCGGTTACTTTGACTGTTCCCAATTAAATTTCAGCGGCCTAACAATATCCAACTCCTAAGGCAGCAAACAGCTTGCACTCTATGTATCACGGCTAACCTCTCAGAAGAGAAATTGTGCGGCGCTGGCACATAACTACTTATTCACTACATTGAATGCGTGTCTGCCAACAATTAATAATGCGGTGTTAACGCATGTGTGATTTTTCTTGATCACACTAGCCCATCAATCTAACTGCCAGAATGATTTGCGAATATAACAGGTGACGGTAGAATGGAACGAACAATTGGGAATTAGGAAAAGTTCAACATCAAGTCTAACACGTCTGGTGTACAACTATTGGCCACGTTATCCATCCATGGTGTCGCTGATGGAGCGGCAACCTTTTACCGTCAGATGAAAAATATGCTTTCAAAAACTAATGTCTACGTCTATTAGATAAAACATTGTGGAGGGAAACTGATAAACCCCATCAAAATTAAGTTGACTGCAGTTTCACATGTAGACAAACTTTTCCGATCAGCTCTTTTTGATCAACCGTAAACGGTGATCAATTTGTGACAATCAACCATAACGCTTCATGAAGTTTTGTGGTCAATCGGTGAACACATACAGTTAACATAAAACAAGGGATGAACTTCCAAACTACAGTTACATGCTGTGGCAAATTTCGGGGGGTGGTGGTGTACATATATATGAAGATCAGGCAGTAATGATTCCGTCAAGTTCACTGTGTTTTCCCTATTTTTGAACGGCTTGCAGTCTGAATCACATAGGTTTATTCCACTGCATCAATTTGACAGGTGTACGATTATACGGTATTGCACTCTGTGTGGTTTGTGTTACGTCTTTCTGGAGTACGACTCAGCTGACTTGTTTTGAAATTGTTGACCGCTCGGAGGAAACGCACGAGATTGAGCCTGTTACGCAGAATGGTAATCTCCCTCTAGACAGTTCCCTTAAAGAAGAGTCATACCTCCAAACAATACACTTCGTTCGGTTTCGTAGAACCTTTGTGGAAAGTTAGCGCCACAGATAAACTTCAACTCCAGATGTAAATACGGACCATGATTCTTGTCTTAATTAGGTTCGATTGCTTCCCAAAAAGACCATCATGTTCACATCACAAGTGTATCTCATTAAATCTACAAGAAACAAGTAATTTACTCATTCGGCAGACAGCCCAGGTTATACTACGCCGTTGGCATCATTAGCTCATAGACTACAAGAATTGTTACTCCTGTCACTCTGTTACACTTCAAACCATATGTTAGTGGTGGATTGTAAACATCCCTTAATCTATATTCTGTTAACCTAGAGACAAGTACGCGTAGGTATGACCTCATTTTCCTTGCGTAATGCGGCCTGTAATTTCCGACTGACAAACCGTCGGTGACCTTCATATGAAGACCATCGAACAGTTGAATATGCCCGCCAGATTAAACCCGTTACTCCATTGGAGGCAACGTAGTGCGTGCAGAAGCCGCGGTCATTTGACATCAGCAACAGTAGGAATCTTTTAGAAACAGAGTACTATAGTAAATAGGCGATGTGTAAAATAATAGGTGTATTGAACAATTGGTGATGTCAACTTTTTTTTCCAGAAGAACAATATGCAGCCTACTAGTTTACTGTACAGCGCAGATGTTATCACCACCTTCGAGAGAAACTACCTTTTGCCAGCCCAGACAGTGGAAGGCGATTACGTATTGGAGGTGAGTTATTATTGTGTACCATCGACCAAGGAATGCTGTATTTCACGACGATAAACCTGCGTTCGATTCAGTATATCGATCTATACTTTTACAGTCGCTTAAACGTAGTGGTGTGACACACAAGTATGTAAACACACTGTCGGCGTTTTCTCACATTTTAGGTCAGGCTGGGGTTTATGGTGAACAGCTTCATCTTCAGGAATGGCGCACGTCAAAAGCAGTTCACTTTCACCATTTCTGTTTAGTTCTGTCACAGATAAAATAATGGAGGACTCTCAATGGCACTCACAAGATGCAGGTGTAAACCACCTACCTGGTGAAAGAATGACTGATCTTGATGGTGCTGACGATAAGGTGTTTCTGTTTGACAACTTCCAAGCGGTACAAGCAACACTAGACACTGTTTTGCACTATGCTAAATACTTCAGAATGCACTTTGCAGCCTCAAAGTGCAAAGTGCTTCTGCAAGACCGCTGTGATTACACAGATTTGTTGTTTGATAATGAACATAGAGAAGTTGTTGACCAGTTTGTGCACTTAGGAGGCTGAAGCAGCAGCGGCGGAGGTGTACGAAATGAAATAGAAGCCCATATCTAGTCTAAGGTTGAGGCGGTATTCGCTAATCTAGGACATCTGTGGTGACAGAGAGACACCCCTCTGACGTCTAAGGGTGGCGTATATAAGGCAACAGTGAGGGCTGTATCAATTAACGTCCGCGAAACTTGATCATTCACGGTAGTAAACATGAACTGTATTCAGGTATTTGACCACCACTGCTTGTGTCCGATTGCTCGCATTGGGTGGCATCGACGAGTGAGCAACGAGGAGGTTAAGAAGCGGGCATTTGGTAGTGCTTATCGAACGAGTTCTTTTATTCAATCAGGTATTTAGGAGAGTGTCAATCTAGTTACTTCATTCAACCTTTATGTTTGCACAGACTTAGATGTCTAGGCTATATACAATAGATGTCAACTAGTCGTCTATCATACCATGCAATCTTTGCCGACACTGCGGCCGACTGGTGTAAGGTGCGAGGTGGACAAATGACGATCTGGCGTAGACAATTGAAGTCGTTCACCGAGGGAATGGTCACTGTGGGTTGGGTTCGTCTCTCGAAATGGGGGCTTCGGGACTCATAGAGACGGCGAGTGGAGATGTTGAGTGAGATGGCGACTAATCGGGCTCAGTGGTATGAAGGTTGTCATTGTTTGGCCGAGTTGTTTGTTTCGTAAGTGCACTTAACGAAGAGTGTTGCCGATGACGCCTTACTTTTACCAACATCTCGGTTGTGTGTATGCGAGGTGTAGGCGCCTTGATGTTGATTGTTTGAATATAGGCACAGATATTTTTGGTGGTTAGGTTGCTTCTCACCTCCTAGTGTTTTTTCGTTTTGTACAGGGTTTGTTTTATTCCTTTTCATGGTTGTGTGATAGTCATGCATCAGTGAGAACCACTGATGTATTGCTGCCTATGAGAAGGACGATATGGCCATCGAAATCGTTGAATTTATTTGATTGCCCACTTGGCTAAGTTGTTCAACAATAGCGTGGCATGATGATTTAGGTTGGCTTTTTAGAGATCGGTTCATTAGTTTCCACACGTTGTTCGGCGTCTCTATAGGAGATTGCATACAGATTGCATGCGTGTCGTGGGGTTTAAGTGTGTCAAATTACAAACCAAACAGTATTTATGTCTGGTCACAACTGTCACATACAAGAGAAACTTTTCACCTGATTCACTTCGGAGGCGAGCACTAAAGACGTGAGTACTCTATTACTAGAGCCCACTGGTTTTCCAATCTGGACCAGAAGTTGTATCCCGACTATCTGGTTCATCGGGCAAACGTGGGCTGTTCATTACTTCGTCAGGCATGACCAAATCACTGATTCCAACCAAATCTGTCCATGAGAAGTATTCAAACTGACCGATCTTGTGGAAGGTAGATCAATTAACTAGCTAAATCTGCGATCAAAATTTAGGTCGAAATTAATCACTGCCAAAAATAGTAATTGATAAAGAGAACTATACAGTTTCCCATTATAATACAATACACTCCATCGTTGAAGGGCCGAAGATGATAAACTGTCAACTAGAGGCGGCCGTTTAAATGACAAGGACGATCGTTTAGAACACGAGGTCGACTGGTTAAGAGTCTGTGTTCGATTTTCAAGAAAAAACATGTGTTCCAAATCCGCTTGTTTGATAGAGCTCACCAACACTGGGTATCCCTATGGAGCGGAAGACTGAAATCAAGTCAGCAGGCATGTGCGGTGAGCATAGATTGACCACCACTCTGATGGTCGCCAACAAATTGGTAAAAGTTGAAGCGAATCAGCTGGAAATGCTACCCAAATAGAGAAGCGGCGATTACATGTGAATGGTGTTCAACTTCGAACAAAAGGAATTCCAACAACTCGCCAGCAGCGCGAAATAGTTGGACAGTTGACATGTTTCATATTTCAAGCACCATAGGAACTATTTCAAAATTAACCAAAGCGAGTATACAAAAAGCCCGAGTTAGTTGGACAACTTGCCTGAGCCCGGGACCATCACATAGACAAACCATACACAACCAGAACAGTGCAATAATCCGTCTGTTAATGTAAAACAACTAATCACGTATTAGCACAGCGTAGACACGTTTATATAACGTCACCACATGTCTTCTTTGCGCAGTCCATTTCACTAGAAGTTGCTTGAAACAATTTATCCCTAGCAATCGAAACATCCAGTACCATTTATCCAACCATGACCTGTGGAGCCAACTGTAATTATAACCAATTTTTAGAACAGTTATAAAACAGTATTCATGAATCAACCAGATGGAAAATTAGCTAATACACAGTGTATCATACGGCCCACTAATAAGGTTACTTCATCAACTCACTAACCGGTCGGGTGAAAGCAGTTGTATCTGTTTGAGCGTCAACACAGCGAATAGCGGTTAAAGACTCGTTGTTATGTTGTGAGAAGTAATGGCTTCCGATGACATCAGATTTGAAGTTAGGTTGTTGTTGTTGTTGTTGTTGTTGCTGTTGTTGAGGAGGAGGAGAAGGAGGAATATTGTGGTATTGCTGTTGTTGTAGGCTTTGTTTGGTGGTTCTGTATGCTGATCGCATTTCTGACTCCGTCTGTTGCAGCCGAGCCAGACGTGTGTGTCTTTTCTGTGAAGCTGCCTCTTCACGAGCTTGTTTGAGAGTATCAAACAAGAGCTGAGTCTTTAATTTTTCTTCTCTCTGTGATCGAGTTGTGCAGGATACAAAGCGTCAGTAACAGGGACAGTTGAAAAGATTATTGGCAAATTTACTTCTACTGACTATTGCGCACAGTCGGTGACGATACAGTAGACAATGAAATTCAAAAATACTGGTTAATCAAGCGCAAACAAAAAGAAGCTTAGAAAGGTTTGTGCAATAACTGACCATTATTATTTATGCATGCGAGCGCACGGCGAAGCAGATCATAAGACAACAATAATTCATTAGATATATATTAACTAGCGGGTGTACGTGATAGGTGTGCGTCAGAAAATTCACTAAACTCCATCAACTGAGGTTGGGCAGTCACGCGGTGCGCATGTGTAGTGATTGACTGCCTAATCGGGAAAGACTGGCTGAAACGACGAGTGAACCGAATGAGCGTTCATCACCTAATTTAGCTGTCTGTTTGGAGAACAGGACAATACCTATGATTATTTGCCAGACCAGTTGGTGAACGAAGAAGCGCTAACCTGATTCAGCGACGGGCGAAATGAAGGCAGTAGTCAAACTAGTCGAGCTCATATTCAGTTCACGTGCAGTCAGCTAAACGACCCATTCCTTACATGTATGAACGGCATCGGCGCAGGAGACAATTATTTACTCCATGCTTCTCGGTAACCCGTTTTTGATAGGCTATCCGGTACTAGGCGTCTCTCTTGAACGAGTTCGAACATCAATGAACAGGTCTGCTAACTGAAGTTATCAGGTTGGATGGCTTGCAAGTTTCGCTGATTGACATGCGGTGAAAATGGCTATATTAACGAGGCAGCGTTATCAGAGGCTAAACTAGTACGTACGAAGGTGTTGCTTACTAACTTAAGTCGCAACTCGACTAAACAGAATGCATAATTAATGTCCAGAGAAATCTGTACTGCTTGTATTTACTAGATAATCATAACTTTGACTTATGAACACGCTAGGAATCGTTCATAACAAGTTATAAGCACAATCGTCGAATAGAAATAGAGGAAGAATTTGACGGAAAATTCAATCGCCTACCTCTCTTTCTTCACGCTCCCTCAATTCAGCCTCTGCTAAAGCTTTCAGACGAGCACACTCTCGTTCCGAACGTTCTTTTTCCAACTTTTCTTCCATTATTCTATTCAATTTTTCTTTCTCTCGCTGACGACGTTTTTCTTCTATCATTTCCAAATTGGCTCGCTATTTCAAAATGATAATAGAACGTTACACAAAAATATGTTGAACTATCGAACTAGTTAGTTAATTTTTCGTGCGTGGACCACGGCCTAACAAGGCCCAAATCATTGATTGCCATCTGTTTTCGAACAGGCAACAAGTGATTTCTATTAAAACGACATAAGTTTAAAATATTGGTTCTCACCAATAAACTTGAAAAAGACTAACAGTAGCATGTAAGATGTTTTGCGCAGTGACATTTCGTTCGTATCTCATCGGTTAATTTTACGAAATTAACATAGATAGTATCTAGTGGGGGAAACAAACAGCTGGGCGAAATCGATCTAGTCATATCTGAGACAGTCAGTTAGGTGACCAAAAGCGGAAGTAGCAAGATGTAACTCATTGACAAGAACATGAATTCGATACATAATAACAGAAATGCTGTGGGTCAAAAGGGTAATAAGAGTCCAAAAAGAGAGAGAGATGGTTAAAAATCCATACATATTGGATAAAAGAGGTAATATATGGTTGGAAAATCTATGCAAATCAAACAGGAGTTAAAAGAATGTGCATCGATTTACACTGATTAAAAAAAGACAACGCAATGTGGATTAAGAAGGAATAGGGGTGGTCCATCAGTTGTTAAATTGTATGACCACCTGGTCACCTGATTGACTGTCTCAGATATGACTAGATCGACTAAACCTAGCTGCTTGCTCCCCTCACTATATACTACGTACATTCATTTCGCAAAAGTAACCGATGAGATACGAACGGAATGTCACTGCGCAAGACATCTTACATGCTACTGTTGGCCTTTTTCAAAACAACACAAACAGAGATGGATTTAACTCAGTGATGCACACTACACGTGATTCCAGAGTAACGAGGCGCTCCAAAAGATATTAGGCTGACTATAGTCCAGGTGACGTCGAGGTTTCAAATTGAACCCAGTTGTGATCCTATCACCATTTTCATAAACTTTGGAATTTACACTACTTTCGGTATGTTTCTTCCGGTCACCCTTTACAGGAGCGCCCCACTACAAGTGGGAAAAATACCAAACTAAACGGTCCGATCCAAAAGACTTACGTCACAGGAAAGCCATCATCACATGTTGAATGTGGACAAGAAAGAGTACAGAGAGGTATTGGGCTGTACTGTTCCGCAGAAGGAGAAGGTACAGTGAAGATGAGCCACGTTTAGGGCGGTCTGTGGAAACGACTCATAATGAAGCCAGAAATCACGTGAAACAGATAGTAAAACATCCATGAATGAGCGTTAGCGTGACTGCAAGTATTCCAGACATTGGTTTAACTGAGGTGAATCGAAGCGTCTACCAACAGTGTGTGCAAGCTGGGTGCCAGGATCTTGAAAGAGAATCGAGTCTGAATTTCAGAGTAAAATCTTTAGTAGATGCCTCTGGACTGGGATCAGTTCAAGCGGTGATCAGTTATTAAAGATGAGACAAGGACACCAGAAGCAAAGAAAAAATCCAAGCAGTGTAAACACAATAATCCACGGTAGCTTAAGAGGTTCGCAGTTCAGCGCAATGTTCACGAGGTCACTCGCGACACCTTCCAGAATGTTGAGAGTGTGGTGTTAACTGAGCAGTCACCCAGTGTCAATGAACAGGACTGTTTACAAAGGTATACTGGCGCCGTTCGTTAAGCTGACTCCGTTAGAAAGCCTGTTTCCAGCGAGCCATTTCACACAGAATTCTAGTGAGGTGATTCGGACTCCGGTTTCTCTCGTAATATTGCTCCTTTGTGGTACACACCGCACCATGAGGCAAGTACAAGTGTCCATCACAGTGATTTTCTCCGGCGGCTGCGCCAATCAACAAGAGAAAGTGCAAAGGAAAGCTCACTGTCGGTGCCGGGATTAGTCACGATAATGCTACGGCTCATACGGCTCGGGTGTTGAAAGCTATCATTCTTACACGTGGATTCGCTGGTTTTCTGAATCTAGCATACTGTTCAGATCTAGTAGTCATGACTCAACTGTTCAGAAATTTGAAGTGCTACTTGAAAGGCGAGCATTTTCGTCCGGCGGATAATTAAAGTCAAGTGGAACTAAACCTTCTATGCGGAGGATACTGAACATTTTCGCGAGCGATAGGAAAAAGGTATTGAACTTTATGAAAATTTGTGAAAATTCATGAAAAATTGTTCAAAATAAAAATTTCTTTATATCGGTGAGTATGGAAAACAAACATATGGGTGTGGAGTCCATCGATTAACAATATATACATTACGTCCGTGGCGATAAAGCAGGTTACTGGCGAGACAATCAAAAAAAAAACTTTTTAAAAACCTAATCAATTCAAGTATACAACCGGATAAAGTTGCAGTTTTAAATCCACGAAACTTTTCAAATTGGGGATTTTAAAAATCCTTTCATAAAGAGGCCAGCAAACAAATAAAAGGAGTGTACTGACGAACAAGTCATTAAAAATAACGAAGGGCGATGACAAGAGAGCGAGCAGAACATCACACTGGCAGACGAATAATCCATTAAAAAAGTCACACTGTATAATAATGCAGTGCGTATAAACCTTTCAGCAAACGATTCCACCAACCTTAAGGTAGAGTTCATAGGATACAGAGATGTCCGTAGTTTGAATATTGAGTAACACAAAATATAAATAAGCGATACTTTAAACTGACTACTCTCTCAAAAATAAAACTCGACAATCATTGAACTTCGGTGCCCCAAAGTCCACTTATTCCTACGACATGGAGCACCGGGAAGTATCCTGATTACACAATGAATATATTTCTTCTTGAAACAGTTAGCATCCGCCATAACCTCAGTAAGATTAAAATGTTCTACCCCTCACAACAAACTACTGCATCCGGTTCGGATTAGTAAGTAACAGCGACCGAAGCCAAGAGACGTCTGCGCCTGACCATCACCACAAGTGCCTTACGTTGCACCACTTGTGGTTCCACTCACGCCACGTATCCAGTGTAAATCCGAAGGAATAAGACCAGGAGGTGT
>JTDE01021343.1:30228-56172 GCA_014338405.1 Paragonimus skrjabini miyazakii | reverse complement strand
CGTTTAAACCAACTTAATCGAACTAATCGATAATCAGTAAATACAACTCACTCACTTCTCGGTTCGGGAGCCTTGCGTTCTCTCTGCGTTCGGGTCGCTGGTGCACTGAATTTTGGAGTGTCAAAAGCTAACGGAATCAAGCGACAATTGCGGCCAAGTTCCATATTTATCTGTCACTGGAATTACCTCAGTTGTTGACCACCAAGATTAGTTAGGAACGACACGACGGATTGTATCTGTTGGATACTGAATTTGATGTAGTGGAATTCTGAATCAAAGCGCTTTAACGAACTATTGTGAGTCAATCGTGTCCATTTTTATCACCTTTTTGACCTCGTGTTCAGACATGAATTTTGTATAGTGTTAAGATCCACTTCACAGGCTGTTGTATTCGGGCAATTTTAAAGCAACACTGTATTCGGCTTCAATATCAATGTCCATGGAGTTGTCACGCAATGCAAATAGAAAAAAATGGGTAACGAACAGTTCGGAAAAAATATTGGTGGGCTCACCAAATTTTGTAGTGGACTAATCAATCAACTGATAAAAGTAACCAACAATATAATAGTATCACAGAAACGCCGTAACGGTGACGGATAAGCTCAAAGATAGACGTACAGATTAAACGGAAGATGTATCGGTAAAAGTAGGAACGACTCACCGATATGTCAAGCTCCGCTAGATTGAAAAGACTACCAGAAGACTGAATGATAGCTCCAGAGATGACATTCGTTGGACGACCGATAGATAATTCCACAAACGACGTGATATGATAAATTTTGAGCGTCAATGGATCAGCTAATACGCGGAACTAAAATATTTCACCGTCCAATCACTTTACCGGCCCAAAACTTGCACGAATGAAGAAGACAGATATGATGCGCGGTAAGCACCGTTTATTTGTGTTGAGGATTCAACTCAAAAGCGATGATGATTTCAAACAAGTGTACACCTGAAGGTAACAAAACGATATATACAAAATGTACAAAAATGAAACATGAAATATAACTGTGATTTGTGGACACTACAATAGAAATCCGCTGACAAAGAAACGAACAAACTGACTGGATTCGGGTGACTTGGGCTCCAAACCTCAAACCCGTGAACAAATCGCTGAAATTGTTGAAAAATCCGTCCTCCACCCACTGAATTTACACCTTATCAGGACGTCCTGGATTTCATGTTGTTGTCTCCCTCTAAACGACAGTCTCCCTCTAAACGACAGTAAGTGTGCACATATGTCGCTCGGAGGAGACTCGGGGAACCTATTCGTGATCCATGGTGCACAAAGTGTAACAGATATCACGAAAGTTGACCTTAAAAAGGACCTAAGAATCTGGCTTTCGGCTAGTTTATCCTTTTCTTATCACCACCAGATGGCCGTCAAAAAGGTATTTGGGACTCTTGGGATGATAAAAAGAACCTTTCCCCGAATAGACAAGCATGCTTTTCAATCGCTCTACGGAGTCTATATAAGACAAATGCTTGAGTACGCAAATCAAGTCGTATACACCGGCTTGAAGAAAGACACACTCGCCATCGAGCGTGTCCAGCGAGTAGCCACCAAAATGGTCACTGGCTTGCGGCATTTCTCTTATGAGTCTCGTCTTGAAATTCTTGATCTTTACCCACTTGAATTTCGAAAACTCCGCGGCGACTTAATCCTCACGCACTTCTTCTTCAGCACAGGACTCGTGCACCAGTTCTTTACCACAGCAGTTGAGAACAGTCGAAGAGGTCACGACAAGAAGCTCTATAAGCTTCGACCCCGGACCTTCCTTAGGCAACAGTTCTTCTCTTATAGGGTTATCAAACACTGGAACGACCTCCCATTGGAGGTTGCTAGTTGTTCTTCTAGGGACCGCTTCAAAGCGTTATTAGATTCTCACTTACTTAAGAAGTTGTTAGATTAGTATTTTATTATGCTTTACTAGATTATTATTTTACTCCGTTCTCGCTATTCCATGTAACCCCCAAGAGCGGTGCTACACCCTGTTTTCTATGACTGCCTTTTAGGTCAACAGAACACCGCTGACATCGAAGCGGACAAACTGACTGGATCCGGGTGACTTGGGCCTACAACCTCGAACCCGTGTACAAATCGCTGGAAATAGCTCGCTGGAAAAGTGAATAGACTGAACCACATGGTGAAGGTCATGAGGTCAGAGCGCTTGGTTCGTAATGCGATGGGCAGGTTTCCAGTGTTTGGGGCTGTTGTTTGTTTGGTGTGCTTCCTGGTTACCATATCGTCTGAAAGTAATCCGGATTTCAGTTTCATTTATTAATTCAGAATGTGATCCCGGGTCGAATCCTGAATCGTGTTTCGACATCGTGAAGTCTAATCTAACGTTTCTCGACGCCAACGTGGAGTGTACAAAACGTGGAAAATTTCTACTAACTATCTACAGCAAGAAGCAATTGAAGACCGTTTCGGCTAGGCTAAAAAAGGTTCTTATATTCCATTTATATCACTTCCGAAGTCCAACTAATCGTCTTTTATATTACTCTCATTATTATTATTATTAGTGTTACTATTGTTAATCATTATTATTGGTGCATGGTATGCTATCGTGCGAGAAGGTGGGGCAGTTGATATAATGTCGAGGCACTCATCCTTCACGTCCTGAGCACGGTGAACATATCTGTCCATCACATCTTCACATGCGTACTTTTGCTCCTCTTTACTGATTTCAAGTTTGTTTCTGGTTTCATAATCAAAGTTTAATCGTTAACTGTCCATGGGGATTTTGTTATTTGTAAGCTCCAATGTTTTTAACCCACCTTATCGTGCTGAGCTCATTTCGGCCATTTAAAAGTTTTGAGCAGCCGTGAAGATAAATTACTTTGGTAATCAAGGCAGGCTGTTACAATTAAGGAAACAAGTAATTAAAAATCCGAAACCCCCTACCATGTGGAAAATTGCACCTCTAGGTGTATTTCTATGGCATTCCGCTGCAAATGCTCTGGACGCTTGATTGATAATAGCTGTTTTCGCCCTGTGCGACTTTAACTTGAGCTTGAACTATTAAGTTCATTGGATCTGTCCGCCGTCAAACTCATTCTTTGGAGGAAAACATCATCTTTTTATTAAAGTGATCAGCCAGAATCCTGGAATGTATCTAAAATTTCCCGGAGAATCTCGAACAGGAAATATTTAAGTCCGAACTCGATTGATCACCCGCAGAATGGTCCGAATCGTTTCAAATGTACAGTGCTTGGCTCTAAAAATAATCCGGGTGACTAAGTTCATCAGCCTACATCGTAGTTAAAATAATTCGGCCGGGCTGGATTAACTAAATCTCGACTTTCACCAGCCCTTCTCCATATAATTACACTTCCTCGTCCTTCAGGGTTGGTTTCTTGTGTAATCCACAAAGGGCTCCCGAGGAATAATTCCCCTGCGGTTACTATCAGATGAAGGTAACAGACGGTATTCAAACCGATGTTGGTTTTATGTAAATTCATTAGCAACGCAGTTAGCTAAGACATTTATGACTTATATAGGTTTGCCTGGATTGTCGCGACTAAATCGGCATAACAACGGTTGTTCACTTGGTGTGCAAGTGAGCAGACAAATGCGGGACAAAACTAAGCTACTAGAAAAGAGTAACCGAGATGAAGCATCTCATAGCTCACTCAGAGCTTGTAAAGATAAAATGTGAGTTACTAGCAGAAAGGAACAGAAACGTGCTAATACATGGCCTCCCCGAGCAGTCAGGCACTATGCCATACATGTAGAAAAGCACATGAAGCTTTTATAGCGGCAGTTTTTTAAGTGTGCCGGTCTTCCCGAGGAGACTAGGTGGAGAAGAATTCATCGAGACGGGTAGCGCAGATTGTCAAGACTCGAAAGAGCACGCAAAACACAGGCCGCTTCTGACTAATTTTCAAAGGCAGTTGGGTAAAGATGGACCACTTTCATGTGCGAAGGAGGTCTACAGGGCTAACACGTTGCCTGTAACCGACACACCAGAAATCCTAGACTTTGAAAGGCAAAAGCTTCCGTGTAGAAGCCAAATTTTGTTGAGAATGAATTAATTTGATCAACTGTTAAAGATCCAGAATACGTTATATCTACTACTGAAGCCGCAATACAGAGTTCCGAGCCAGTGGATAGAGGCCTATGTACTGAACATAATCTAGCCTTCATTAAAACTGTGGTGTAGGATCCGGGATCTCTTGTGACGTCAGCGAAGGAATCTAGAGTAAGGTAACCCCATTCAATCACAACGAGAAAATAAATGAATGCAACAGAAGGCAACCTGACTGAGACATCGAATTCGGCAGTTATAATATCGCAGGCAGAAAAAGTCTTCATCACAGGAACAGATGGGGAGGAATCGATGACGCCGGTGGTTAAAAATTTCTGACTTGGACACATTAAGGTTTCCACTGAAGGTGTAGTGTTGGATCCGAGACCCATATGGACATCAAAACCTTCACTCTATCATCCAAGGAGTGGTGCATGAAGGGGAATCTAGTAGCTTCGTCACGTCATTACAATATGCGCCGTAAATATTATAATTAAGATGCAGTACTACTGTAGCGCTAACGCACATACAAAAAAGAAGGTACAAAGTCGAATCATACGTCCAGTAGAATATATCTGATCGATGGCTACTTTTTATATTCGACCCAGTGTGTTCTAGTTGCCATGAGGACTAAAGGGGGTACTGTTTATACTTAATGCTATGGTTCTCAGTAGTGAAGGTAGTGTGGACACCTCAATACTGTGCCTTCGTACGCCCACACCCGGAGTGCTGTGTGCATGCATGGGCGCTATACTTAGGAAAGATAATCAATTTTTAGAGAGGGTTCGACGCATAGGAACGTGTTGGCTGGATTGACTGGAGGACATCAGTTGCGGAGATAAACCAAACCAAGTTGGTATGTTCACACTGCACTGCCGATGTCAGAGAGCGGATCTGATTGAATTTTACAGAATAGTGAGGGACTGTCAGATGCCGCTATGGGTCAACTGGTGGACTTGAGAAAAGAAAGAAGACGGGTTGTAAACCGGAGATAAAAGAAAATTTCATTCTACTGAGTATTGGGGACGTGTGGAATAGGTTACCCAGTGAAGTTGTAAAAGCATCAACGATGAGTGAGCGCTGGGAAAGCCTGTTTCAACAGAAGTAGTAAGGATCGGATGACTTCTGAGGGGTGGTGGTGCTGTGTTACTTATTTCTTAATTTATCTTTAGGTCTTTTTCCAACTCTGTTTTTTCTTGTACTAAGGTGACCGTCGTTTTAGTTACTATATTCGTTAATTATCGCTTATATTATTATTATTATTACCATTATTGGTCCACTAATCCATACCTTTTGTTCTTAGAGTAGATCTCTCTTAGGTGATTTGTACTGGCACATCCACCTAAAGACGGTTAGTTTCAAGCTATGGTAGTTTGGTTACTGATAGTTGATTAGAATTATGGGTGCATGCGGCGAAAAAACAATACTGTGGTTATTGTCAACATAAAAGCCTGTCATCCTTGAGTTAACAGAGCCCAAAGAGGTCAGGCTTATTGCACAGTGTTTGAAATATGTGAATGCGCTCAAATGTGAAGTTCATACGAAACGTTTTGATCATCTTACAAAGGTCGCTGTTTGTAATAGAAGCGGAAACTATCCACCTATTTTCTCCCGTAAGAAGCGAAGCAAACAGGATTATCCCTCTTGGTCTCGGATTGGAGCTGGATTCGATGGTTAGCCGTTTGAACTGTGGATCTTGTTCGAATACTGTCCGTGGGACTGTGCCATGCAGTGTCTCATGCGTGATGCGTAGTTTCACACTGTATGTGGGTTTGACAGGTTAACAACATACGGCACTGATGTTTAAGTTGGACTGGACTTGAAATAACTGCATTAAACATTAGGGGAGAACAGGCAGGACTTCTCCCCGGGGGATGTATAAATCATATTTTTACCCTTTGTCAAATTCTGGAGCAGCGTCATGTGCACCGTCGGCCAACAATCGCCGTATTTTCCGACTACAAAGGTGCGTTCGATTCGGTGGATCCCTCTACACTTTTAAGGTGGCCTAAACGCCGTAGTGTACCCATGAAGTATGTGAACATAATGTCGACGTTTTATTCCTATACTTGACCTACGGTTAGAGTTTACGGTAAACTGTCTAACAGTTTCAGCACCGGAAACAGCGTACGTCACGGTTGTCTCCTTTCACCATTATAGATTGATTCCGTCGTAAACACAATAATGGTGGACTGTCTGCCACACTCGGAAGATGCCGGCATGGGCCTCCTCCCTGGTGGAAGACTGACTGATCCTGATTATGTTGACAACTTTCAAGCGGCACAAACGACGCTAAACGCTATTTTGCGTTCTGCGCTTTGCAGCCTCAAAATGTAAAGTGATTTTGCGAAATTGCTGTTATTACGTAGATTTAATGTTAGATAATGAAGCCATGGAGGTTGTTGACCGGTTCGTATACCTGAGAAAATGCATCAGTAGTGGCGGCAGTGTAGGGAATGAAATAGAAGCGCGTGCGGTGTTCGCTAATCTAGGACATCTCTGGCAACAGTGGTATCTCTGTTAATTAAAGGTCACATATATAAGGCGACAATAAACGCTGTGTTACTTTACGGCAGCGAAACCTGGTCGCTCAATGCAGACGATGTGAACTGTCTTCAGGCATTTGACCACTGATATCTGCGTTTAATCTCTCGTATCGGGTGGCACCAGCGAGTGAGCAAAGAGGAGTGTAGGTGGCGGGTATTTGGTAGTGAGTGTCAAACGAGTTGTTTTGTTCAGTCACTACATTTAGACAGACTTCGATGATTAGGTCATGTACTAAGGATGCCAGCTAGTCGTTTGTCACATCGATCACTCTTTGGTGACGCTGTGGCCGGCTGTCGTAAAAAAAGGTTCGCCTCCCGGACTGGTGACCTCGCGACTCACAGAGTCGGTGGCTGAAGACGTTAGGTGAGATGGCGGCTAATCGGGCTCAGTGGTTTGGATGTTGTCGTTGTTTGGCCGAGTTGTTTGTGAAGTAAGTGCACTTAATGACGCGGGGCGGTGAACGCTGTAAGGAAACTGTATTGCTGATGACGCCTCACTTTCACTTACAGTTCGGTTGTTTGTTTGCAAGATGTAGGCGCCTTGATGTTGTATGTTTGAATACAGACGTAGCTATTTTTAGTAGTCAGGTCCCCTTCCCCTTCTTTCCTTCTTCTCTCTTCCCATATAGGTTTTTTTCCTTCGTGGCTATGTGGCAGTTAAGCATCATTGTGATCTACTGATGTATTGCTGTCTATGATGATGATGGACTGCATTTGATCTATCTGTGATTTCTATAAGTTCTAATCTCAGTGCAAGAATGTTGCAGGCAGCATGCTTTCTTCCGAGGTCGACCAGTCTGCGGTCTTTGCAGCGATTAGTGATCCTGTTTATTTGGGAAACTGCAAAGGAGACGTATGCTTCCATTCCTTCTGCTCGAACTTTACTGCGACACCCTCCAAGAGTGAACCTTGTCGTTATAGTCAAACCATCCGACCATCCTCCTGTATCTGTAGTGGTCAGGCGCATATTAAACCAAAGAGTACTCGTAAGGAGACATCTGCATGTACGACGTTGATGTAAGCTGAGCACAAGCGCTGTATAAGTACATCTATCGTTTCGCCTTATAAGCAGAATTCTGCTACCCTTGAGTACTCCATCATAGTACAGGGCCTCCCAGAATGTCCTAAGAGCTGCGTAAAGTTTCTGGACGAGTACGATCGGAAACTGTGATGCAATCTCTGTACCAGGATGGGAATTACGCCTCCCACTTCTGTTATCTGCCATGTACCAGTGCATGTCCTTCTGGCCCTGTTGCAAAGTGAATAAATTCTTGAATCTCCGGCTGAGTACGACTATCCCATATGATAGATTCGAGAGGGAGAAAACGAAGTTGCCACTATGGAGGCTTTATTCACTCTGCAGTTGAGCCAGGAGGGTTGGAAAGGTTAAGTAATAAGTGTGTTGGAGCACGTAATCTAATTGTAGTTCTGTCAGTGTTTTACTTTGCAACTTCTGCTTTCCTCAGGTAACTGGCTTGAAAGCCAGATGCATTATACGCTGGCAAACTTCTTATATAGATAATGCTCATAATGGCCTCCTACATTGAAGACCTTCGACTTCCGCTAAAATGCGTACTAAAACTAGCGTTCAGGTGTATCCGGGCATACTGTGGACAAAACGTCAGAGGCTTTAGCCAATGTGAGGGGAATCCTTGGCCGTTGATAGGACTGTGAGGAAGGACTGAGATAAGTCATTCTGAGCACGACAGGAATAAGTGGAGGTGGTCTTTCCTCGGATTTTGAATTGATCGATGTTCGAATTAAATGTATCCATCGCATCCGGCAACCCAATTCCACATCTCACGAAATTTCGCAACGTTTAAAGGTCTCCGTCACTTTGCAAGAAGTAGAAGTTTATATTCTGAAGCGATTTCGTCATAAGCATCATTTTATTCCAGGCGGAACAGTTTCACTCTGGCCGTTCCAAAGGACAGCGGACGAAACTGGAGTTGGATTATCAAATACGTTCTAATCGTTTTGTGGTTCCTTTAGAGGATTTAATGCCTCAAAAAATCATCGCAGCCGACTCCACTGGAGTTGTTTGCAGTTCTTCCGACAGATCTGTTGAGGAACAATGTACTCTGCAGTGCGAGGGTAATACTCGTTTCCCACAACCACTGTTAAGTGCATTCATACTGACGCTGTTAGTCAATGTAGCAAACTGACTGCCAAGTGCCGTACGGTTGCAGTCATTGAATCACGGTTCATCAATTCTTACCTAGATTCTGAGCCACACACTAAAGATGCACTGCTTTTCCGTGCAGGTTGAACAGAAGGTAAAAGTTGCGGAGTAGTCTTCTATGTCTGTGTTTCGTTGTAGGCCTTCCAGTATGATAATTCAGTACTGAATGCTATTCCTGAAGCAGTCTGGTGCTCAGCTGACTTAATCAATCCGGCTCATTGGTTAGTGGAGATTACCTGTTGTCCGGCATCTTCAATACAAACTGAAGATGAGACTTTTGGATGGAATAGAGCTTCCGACCTTCCCAGGCTTTTCCCGAATCCTATTAATGGGCTACTTTAATTTTCCGGAAATTGGTTTTTTTCCAGCCTTTTCGTCCACGAGGCCTATGAGCTCTGTGCCAGCACGCTTCTTCAATGCTGTGGAAGCATGGGTCTTTATCAGACATGTCTAGCTTCACGCGTTGGTAAGACGGCCAGAAGCCTTCGTGTTTGGACAGTATTCTTAGCGACGACGACCGATTGCTAGATAACCTCGAAGTACTCACGGCACTGGACCTAAACGATCATGCAACCGTTTTGTTTGTTTTCTCTTCTAGCGTCAGTTTTATCAGTGTAGTTACCGAGTGCCTTATAAACTTTCCAAAATTGAACGTTAACCAACTGCATACCCCCCACAATCAGAGGGTGCTGGACCTGCAAGCTGAACGTCCGAGAATATTTGGAAGTGTTTTAAAATTCATTTCAGTGTATGATTCACATTCATGGTCACAACCACTAGACTGTCAAGTTGTGGCGTCCAACTTTCCGGGGAACGCACGCTACCTTTTATACTGAATAATTAGATAGACGTGAGGTCGTAAGGCTGTTTGCACATGTTAAGAGACGAGATAACCATTAGGTAGTAGTGACTTCTCCACAAGATCGACGTACGCGTCACAAAAACGTGCGCATAGCGAAGGGGTTGTGCACATGGATGATTTAAATAGCAAACATTAACCTGAGAAGTTAGTCCAATTATGGATGTCATGTTGAGCTTTGGTTCACGTGAAAGATTCTGTGCTAACTCTTACGAAGAGCGTATGCCCGGATTCACCAAACCGTTTGGTGCATTAAATACTGTGTAACAAAAAGTCACAATACTACAAGTGATTCTACGTTTGCAGAGGTCAGCTGCATTCATGATATACACATTTCCAGTTTTGAGGTGTACCCATGGGTCTTGTGACTCGGGCTATCGTGACTCGGGCTATCGTTGGTTCTGACGATAGTCTGCGATAGGGCATACTAATGAGTATGTATAAATGTATAAGGAAGGAAATTCAAGCAAATTACTGCGGATCCATGTGGAAAAACCATTAATTTTATGGACGCGGGCTGGTTGGTACTTGTTGAGCTATCTTGTTCGAAGACGCTTTCAACCAGCGGTGTTGATTGTCACACGGTCTTCACTTCGCCAAGCAACACCTACCAAACCTGCTCAAACAAACAGTCAAATTTTTATCGTTCGTAACTACAATATTCTCTAACCACCTTGCGCGTTCTTGCAGTCGTCTGCAGTTACGTAGAACAATGCGCAAATCAACAGAAGCCCCGTTGGTGTACACTGTACGTAACCAAACCAGCGCAGATTGCATTTTTATTACCTGGAAACGTTCTAATCACGCACGGGCTAACAGTTACTTCGACCACGTATTCGTTCCATTTAATGCAAGCTAACTGGTGGGCACAATGATGGTCGAGTGCCGAGAGCTCATATGCGTCTTCCATACGAATCTGCCGGGTCTTTGATCCGTGAACCGAAATTGAGTGCACATGCATTGTGCATCCATCCAGTGTTATGGGGTGGATTGCCAAACAGCTCTTTAGACGAAACTGTTCAATCTGTTAGCCGGTGGCTCGCGCGGTATTCGTGGTTGTCAAACTAGCCATTGTCAGGTGAATTCGAAGGTGATAAACACGTGAAAGGACGTTCTTCATGTTGTTTTAAAAGCTTGACTTCACACAGGTACTTGCTATTGAGGTGGTATGTCCACTTTTTCAAATGTATGGCCCATTAGGGGGAGCAGGCTGTATATCGATCATACCATCAGAACCACCCATGTCGAACGGATCTGTGAAAGAAATTATGACAAACGACAGTTTCTTGTGAAGGATATATTAGTCACCGTGATACGTGAAATTTATCTGAAGGGCGTTCGGGCTACTACACAAAACACCAGCTTCCATTGGAGTTTTTACTGGATCAGAAACTGTTTCCCTCTGCTACTTTCAAGGTTAGACTGCTTGTCGGAAGCTCGAGGGTTGTATTCCATATATCAACGCAGTCAACGGGTTATTATCCAGTCCACAATCATATCGTGAATGAAACACAATTAGTCACTCCACGCTGTTATTTACGAGCCATTGGGCGATTCACCATAATGTTTCAGTACACACTTTCTCTTGCGCCCTTGACTGTCTGCTGTCTCCTATTCTTCTTCAGTAGTTTGAATACTGTTCGTTGTGACGCCCTTGATAAAAACTAAAGCATAACTTCCCTCCTCTCCAATATCATTACTTTAGCGGACGTATTAAACTACATACTGTTTACTGTTTCTGTATTTCTTTAAAACCGTATACCTTTTAAAATAGACATACTATGCATACACTACTACATATATTACAACGGGTAGGTTTGATGCGTACCGTAAGAGCTATCTCTGTTTTTGCGTACCGCCGCATTTAAGACTTGTTTTTAATCCCATTGATATTTACACTTAATTCTGGCACAAAATTTTACCTGTGCCTTTCTGGAGACCTTGAAGCAACGACATTTTAGCTGTTTGGTCTGGGTGTCGCTATTAACGATCGAATCTTCTTTTGTGCTAGATTGCAGTTTACCGCCGATTTTGCGCAGTAACACTTGAAGGCCCTTTCAGTGGAAACGAAATGTGAGGTGTCATCCCCGATTATGTTTGCGTAGACTTCAATGATTAGCACCCAGGAAGCACTTGAGTGCTAGTTTTGTTAACGACTTCATTACTTTCGACCACATAGGACTGATATTAAGATTCCAGAATGAGATCGGTGGGTCGTTTGTTGTCACTTGAGTGCTATTCAAAGTGTCAGTTTAGGATCGACGTTCCGCCCAAACATCAGGGACAGAATCTTGAATTTGTGCTCATACTGTCTTCTGTTTCTCATCACTCTGAACGCCGTTTTACGACATAGCATTCTCTTCCGTTGTTCGCGTGGACTCAATTTGTTACATCGCAACAGCGAGCTTGTGTGAATGATTACTGTTCATATTGGTCTACCTGCTTGTATCCTGACCACCCACTGATATGGGCCAAGCGTGTGTTTTAATAACGGTTGGGATTGGTTGCTTCTTAGGGGAACCGTGGACTGCACATGGGACCTTTCTGTAAATGTTTAAAGGTAGGGTGAGTCCAACCTTAAAAACATTAATCCGAAGTCAAACTTGAGGTATCTTGTGCTGTTCATGAGCTGCAGATTTCACATCCACTCTAATGGCTTTTCTCGCTTTCGTGTAGTATTCGAGGTCACAACTTTGTATCAATAGAGCAGCATTTTCTCATCTTGTCCGATCAGAATTTGAGGCGAATAAACATGCTATTGGTAGACCACTGCTTCTGTCTGCTCTGTTGTCTTGCGATGTCGTAATTCGTGGGTTGTGCAGAATCGGTTGAAGTTCTGAGTATTTACTCGGAGTGTTGTTGGTCACCGAGACGACAGTTAATTGAGTAGCAGGTTTCACGTTAAGATAACCACGCAGAAGTGATGGCACCTGGATGGTTGTCAAGTATTGGGCCTAAGGGGGCTACCGACATCTATTACAAGAACGTTTAGAGATGGTAAGTAATTACATCATGTATATAGTGGCACATGCCACGTTGTACTTTTACCTCGTTGCACGATCAAACGGAAAGTACCATATATACATGTGTCTAAAGTAATTACATTGTATGGAGCACTAGTTTGACGCACTAACTTAGGATCGTACTTTCTATCAAAGCATCTTGTGCTCTTGTAAATTTTAAGTCTATACAGAGAACTCAATAGTGAGATTCATTATCCAGTTGTTAACTTGCGGTTGTTTCTTTTCGCATCTAGGAGATCGGTACGTCCGTTGATGTGTGGTTCGGGCTGTACATAACTTTTGACCGGTACCAATGGATTTCTGGATCTCCGGTCGTGGTCAACACATTTTTGACACCGGTTCCTGCGCCTAACAATGCACACTGTTTCTCAATGCGCGGTACGTAAGTCGTATTCCCTTCATTTGCCTTATGTACTGGAGTCTGTAGAATTGTGTGCATCTCCACTTATTTTTGTGTCCTAAGTTTGGCATAGTCCAAGACATTTTCATAAGCTGCCTTTTTGTTATCAACTTCATTCTTCTTAGGAGTCGGCGGTGAGCGTGCAGTTTACAGTGACAGCTCGTGAGTCTTGCTGTTGGGGCTGTCATCTATTTCTGTAACTACGCCCTGCCTCGGAAATGTGGCAGTTGTTTCGTTTTTGACTTGGCCTACTGTTACAATTTAGAATACACGTGGTAAACCGTAATTGTTTCCCAACGATGCTAGCTGATTGTTAGTGAGGTCGTGGCTTCAACCTCAGTCTTCTCAAAGTCCTGTTGATGAGCAAAAATGTTGCAACTTCATTCACTCTAAGGTTTTGTCCATTACACAACGTACTAGGTCACGCGGAGATTAAATGCTGTCAGGCTGTCAATCCTCAGACAAGTGCAGTCGTAGTAACCAGTGCCCGAACCAACACCCTTGCGATCGATAAACGACGTTATCATCCTGGTACTTTCGTGAGCTGAGCCAACTAAATTAAAATTTGTTGATGATGCTTAGCATATTTTATATGATGACAAGTTGGCGTGACGCCCAAGCCCATTAGTAAACATAGGAACGTAGTTAAGAGGCTCCGTTTGCTATCCAATCACCCAGACAATCATCTTAAAAACCAAGTTGTGAAGTGGACGTCTTTATAAAGACGAGCATTTTATCTCAGCTGAGGGCTCTCTTTTTACAACATGAAACTAATGTGTAAGCAATCGAACCAACCATGAATAATACCGCCACCTTGCCAACTCTCATTTTTGCGGAACTGGGTAGATTTTTTTTACTGATATTTTAGCCTCTGCCTGAAATGATAATTGTCTGATATCGATTATCACTTCTGCCATACGGTCTGAATATGGCCCGACTGAAACAAAATTGTAGGCTGTCACTCGTGTAATAGGTTGAGGTCCAAGATCTAAAATCGGAGGTTCTCTGAATAGTTGATTTTATTTGACGACGTTTAAGATAGATAACGGATTATTTTTTGATTAAGTGCAGGGTATTAAGTCTTATTTAATCACATTGGTTTTAAAAGTGAGTCTCCGACGAGGCCTCCCTCCTATCAGTGTGGTGGATGAGGCGTTCGGAAAGTGTGTTACTTCACTCAGCCTTTTAGGGCAGCCCAACCTCATCGTTACCTGTTGCCAAAGCTACAATCGCACGCGTGATATACCATTATGTTGAAAGCTTGTTCTGGTTTAGACAGTCTTTCAGTATACTGCCTAAATTCTATTCATTTTGTTCCGTGCAGTTGTACAGAAAGTCCTTCTGTATACTCAGAAACCGGGTTAATCTACACACGAGATCTCTAAAGAGTATTTGTTTTCGACCAATATATCTCGAAAACATTGGCTGCGTGGTAGCCACTGCGATGACATTGTCAAAGTTTACTAACTTGTCTTTAGGATGAGTAGATTGTGCCGACCAGTCAGCGTAGTTATTATGTTTCACAAGCTGACGCTCAAGCGTTATATGTGAACGCTCTTTACCCGTGTGGTCAGCTGGACATCAGGTTTCCATCAATGCACAGAATATTCGATATGCGCACTACTTTTGTGCGACTGTGAAACTCGGTTTGTTAGTGCATGTTATAGTCAAAAGCTGCCTGCTTTCGATCACTGTTATCTTCGTAGCATTGCTGGATCTCGCAACAGGCTGCGGACGCGCTTCGTGAGCATAAATTAATCGTCTTATGCATCGTTTGCTTTTTTCATAGTTTGGTTTAAGTTGAAAACGGTAGCCAGGTGGTCAGTCGAGAGTTGAAAACCCTAAGGTCAAGGCTTGGCTCCGTAGTGTAATACTGGCTTTCCGAATTGGACTGTTGATCCATGGTTAGTCTTTTGAAAACGACTTGGAATCGAAGACTGAGAACTTGGACTCTCCTCAGTTTTGTTTCATTTTCTTCCGTTCTTTGTAACACTTAGATATTTTGCTGTAATACATTTAATGTAAGTAGGTATGTGTGCTGACTTCGTGAGTGTACCAAACCATCAATTGTCACAGCAGACCATATTTTCGTGTGCTGCGTTGTGCTGAAAGCTACTGTTTAGATGTCTGTAACATAGGGGGGGGGGGCATAAACGATTTGGTGTCCATGTTTACTTCAGTTGGGCGCTTCCGGCTTTCTGGCCAGGGTCCACTAGATAGCGAGCGCGTTTGATCGGAGACAATCATCAGTGAATAAGAATCGCCTTGAATGCCTCCGTGTTATGAATGCCTTTGTTCCTCATATTTATACATCACTTCTACTTGATTACTTCATTCTGTAGTGTTAACTTTATCCCGTGGTTTTATTTTTCTTTGTGTTTTAACATTAATACACACTAACCCGTAACCGTCTGCGTATACGCATGTAGATATCGCATAAAAACGAAGTTGTATTGGACAAACCGTAAATTCGGTTCACGATTTCCGCCTTGGTAACTGTTATTTTGCAACGACATTGCAAAGTATGTTGTCTTCCAACTTTTATCATGAATGGAATCGATGTGAATTTGAACAATGGTCGTCGTTCAACCTTTTAGGTGGAGATTCTCTCGACACTTGGACACCCCGTTAC
Organism: Paragonimus skrjabini miyazakii; assembly: GCA_014338405.1. NCBI lineage: Eukaryota > Metazoa > Platyhelminthes > Trematoda > Plagiorchiida > Troglotrematidae > Paragonimus > Paragonimus skrjabini miyazakii. Next base: position 40,499 of record JTDE01021343.1, on the reverse strand, counting down.
TGTAACGTAAAATTATGGTTTCTTTGTGGGGCGAAGCCACATGTGTTGCCAAAATCACCGTCTCCTTCATTCCCTAAAAACCTTGGATGCCCGAATAACTACAAGTTGTTTGGTACGCGTTGTTATTTGGTAAGTGACGCCAAGTTTTTTCTAACTTTGAAGTTGTCTCTGACCTTATTTTAGCTAGTCTCCAAACTTTCCCTCAGATTGGCTTAATAGACGGGCCAGTGTAAGACCCGAGTTACGCTCCTGGTGTGTTTGTGATCATCATTATGGAGCGTGTGCTTTACATTCAACGAAATCAGCACTCGTCCTAGCTAGCATTCTAATTTTCTTTTGCCTGTTTAGCTAAACGCAGTTTGTTCGTACGAAGTGACGGACCAGGTACTATGGAGGAACATGTATTTATCCAGGATGAGATATGTAGATCAAATTTTCACACTGCATCAACTTCTGAAAGTGTCATGCATGTGAATAAAACATATCATGTACATCGCTGTTTAAAAAGTGGTAGGTGGTCTTGGCAACAGGAGTTCGCTTGACTGGAGTGGTCGAACGAGTACGTGAACATTACTGTTGACATGCTATTTTCATACATAAGTCTGCTGAGGTCTGTCCAGAGGATTCGGCACCTAAGGTGGCACACATCAAAACACTTCAATTTCTCCATTCTTGCTTGATTTTGTTGTGGATGAAACAATTGAGAACGGCCTATAGTACCTATTGAACACCAACTAACATCTTTACTGCGCGGATAACCCCGTTGATATTTTATCAATTTTAAAGTAACATTCACGTTCTGTCGAAAGCTTTGGGATATGCTTGGCACCCAAGATGTATAAATGATTGCCCCAAGGCCACAGTCTTCGTTATTGAGTTTATGAAGTTTCCTGACCGATTAATGTTCTTAAGATTCCTGCTCTCACCTTCAGAGGCTAGGGCTGTCGTCATCTTTCAAGGCCGTTTCTGACGACGGAAGCGTTTCTTCAAAACTTTAACTGCGTGTACACAAGAAGAGTGTGAGTTGTGTAACTGGTTGCGATACTTGTCTGCTCAGGATAAAGGCTGAACCCTCGATATCTATCCTAAGTCGGCTCTATCAGATGTTACATATGTATAAATTGACGAGGGAGCGATAACTATATATCAATACATATGCCAATGAACTTAAATAATGGTGCCATCTTATTGTGAGCACCACTTTTCGACTATTCGTTTTAGTGTTTATTTATGTCTAATAAACCTGTAATAACACCACCTCCCAATGGGCACCATCTTGCAACAAACGCCGCTCTCAAGGCATACATATCGGCAAAGCATGCTCAAACCAACCTCCGTACTAGCGCCATTAAGCAGACTTGGTAGCCCATCAAAAGCGCGCCGCTTCGAATAATATTTTGTTCCATGAAATTGACTAACATGTAGCGCATATAGGCCGGCTAATCGACCGCGCATGTTACAAAGACATCCAAAGACTAGTGAATCGAACCCCTAGCGAACCGAATAGTTGTTTATTACTAACAACTGATTGCCGGCTCGAATGTAACCACTAAAATTTTGACGCGTGATTTGATGCGTTGATCTTTGTTTGCTGCTTTAGCAGTGTGCCGGCTGATTCATGCTGTAGGCTGAAAAATTAAACAGAAACTTCAGGGTGTAATACATCGGCAGAACTGAAGAGGGTAAAGGGTATGGTCCACGTTCCTGAGTTAGCCTAGTTGAGTTCAATGCACTCGTTGTCTGTTCGTTGACAGCTCTCTGTGAGCACGTTGGGGAATAACCACCCTAATACGGCTTGTCAGGCGATTACTTTCTGTGTATCAAACTATTAAGAAATTTATCTATTTTTTGCTAGAATCTACTGTGTGCACTCGCGGCAACGTCTAACTGATCGGTGTTTGAGCCCTCGTTGCTAATTCTCTTACCAAGTACAACTATGGTAAACAGTGGATGAAACAATCAAGTGACTGCTTTTTCTGAGTGACTAGATGGGCGTTTCGACTTATGATGTGTTTACCAATATGATTTGTTGCATCACCAGGTCTCAAAAACAACGCATTCACATATGCGCAACTATGGTACGGACACACACGAGTTTCTTATTTGTTGAGCCTATGCGATGCAACACGACAATGATAATTAAACGGACCATTAACCTGTGCGGTCGCTTCATATCGCTTGGTACTTTCGGTGTGATCGGGTTGTTTCATGTTTGCACTAATTGTGTTAACTAGCCTGTTGGGCTTGAGAATGGTCGCTTCATGAGAAATGAATCATTAGACCTCGTGGTCCGTATCGACTGACCGGACAGGCGTTTCGATCAGCTGACCTTTTCACAAATGGACAAGCTACATACAACCAGCACGCACTCCCTAATCGTTCATGGATTGCTGGTCGTGTGTGTATGTTCATGAGTTCGCATGCACGCTATGCGTATCACTTGGAGTTAAGTGTATGTATTGTTTGTTCATTTTTAGACAACTAATCTCTATGTATGTTTGTAGACATGCTAGTAGTAGGAACACCTCGCAGCAACTCCGGTTTTTTCGTATGCCTATTCTGTATTGTTACACTTTTGTGTGCATAAACAGTTTCGTTTATCTTAATTTTTTCAGTCGAAGCTTGAACTTGTGGACGCGCTTACCTGGGACGACGCGGCCAATTTTTGCTCAAAGCTGACAGCAAATGGATCACTTGCCACCATCTCTTCATTCGCAGAACAAGGTAATCATGTTTACTAACTCTTGTTTAAGCTGCAAGATTAGAGTAGTTTACTTAACTTCCCCCCCTACGTACCAGTTATTAAAATAGATGTGATTTACTTATACGTTTCCTCTGTGTGCGTGGTTCAGATCTTCTTATGTGAAATCTTTGGCCAATATGTGCACATGCGATCGTTCGATCTTTTTTGCGGAGAGCCAACTATTAATTTAGCAGTTTTCAGTGTTCTGTATACACAATGTATCTTACTGTTTTTGTTCACTGTTATATCATACTGACTGGATGTGCATTCGCTTCAGCTGGGCTACCGCAAAGATCCCTCTTTTGTCGTAATTGTGGTAATCTCACAAACACACACAGACGACTCATCATGACTATTAACTTTGAGCCTTACCTGCAGGTACTTTGATTCGGACCATCATTAATAGTAACAGTTCTCCACAAATCAGCCGATTTACAAGCAAGTGAAAATATAGAAGAAACAAAATTAAACAAAAAACATGGCGATTTGTGAGGAAGTCAGCTGCCTACCACATGCTCGCTGTTGACAGCAACACACTGGCCTACCCTAGGGCGTTTCCAACCAAGACTTTGGATGACAACGAACTAACCAACTGGCCGGACATTACCTCTCAACCTTACTAAAGATAGGTAGTTAGGACTTTCGTAGCTTGTGACCACGTGGTCACCTGTCCATCTCCAGTTTTTTCCCAGTCATCAGTGGTTTCATTGAAACATGTGCGGTGCTTCAAATGCTCCGTTGGCACATGGAGTGCACGATCCAATCAGTATAGTTTGTATACTTTCCTTACGTTTGTTATCGGTTGCGAACTTGTGGGTTTTGCATGTACGCGCTGACGGACTATGGCGTTGCCCAGGCAATCATTCCATTTTTTACAGGCCAACCGGCATAGAGGACGGTGGTTGAATACCGAGAGCTTATACGCATCTTCCATACGAGTAAGCCACGTCTCTGATCCCATGTGACAAAGTCGCTTTAGTGCGTATGGAACTAATTGAGTCAACTGAGACTGTGAGATGAGAACATCATGCTTTCTTAGGCCCTTTTATCTTCACATTTGGCGTGCATTTAGTTGAGTTGGAATCCCGGATTACCTTTACATAAAATGACTACATGACCCCTTTCATTACCATTTAAATCCGTCGTCCGATGGTTTGACTGTCACGACTCGATTTATTAGCATACGTAGACCATAGTATGGTAACCGAATGCTGGTAAACACGTACGCGTATAATTGATACGAACAATCTCGAACGAATGACTCCTAATTTGACCAGAATTCCGAATAACGAGAACCAATTGAACCACTGTCAAAGCAGACTCCGGATAAGCTGTACGTTTGGTTATCGGACGCTTTACATATTTGCATGAGAACCTTCCTGGTATATGACTTTGAGGCCGTCTGATCGCACAAAAATATCTGAATCCCATGCTGGTTCATATCCCAGTATTGGTTTGAGGTGCTAGAATTTTGACTGTGGGTTAAATTAACCCCAACCTTAACACATGGTCGCTTTACATCCGCTGCATTTTTGTCGAAAGGTCACAAGTAGTGTTGTTAATTACCCTAGCTGTGTCGCATTGGTGGATTGGGTTTTGACGATCAGTTGACTAGAACTGAGGCCTTCACTGCGTGGTGTCTCACAGGCATGCTGTATATTATTGCCAAGGTCTATTTCCGTATTTCGAATTGGTGGTTGATATTTCAAATTTGATTGTCTGGTTCTCAGAACTTGGTTACTACCTAATGTGTCTGACGATGACACCCATTTACAGCGAATACAAACTCTTTTGGTTCATTGCGGCCCACGGAGAATGTTGATCAGTTGTTTCGTTACAGTCAGTGTGGAATTAGTCAGGTAGCCAATGTTTATGTCGCGCAGCGAAGGATTAGGTTACTTTTAGGTGGTTATCTGCTACTGGATTCAACACGTAATGATTTAATTTGTGTTTAACTGTGAGTAGTTTGCTGGTGGACGATGAACAGATAGTTGAAAGAAATGTTTAGGGAACACGCTTTCCACACAATCCGGTAGGATGAATTATTTACTTCGAACTAATAATCCAAAAATACTTACGAACTCCTAACAAAGATTGCAGCAGCCATGATGACTAGTTTTGGTTCAGGTTGGTTTTCCGGATACACTTCATTTAGTACGGAAGTAACTTTTGAAAGGCTAATTACAAACTCAAATGGTGGTGAGTGTTACTGCTACTAAAAGTTAATTTGTAACATGTGTAAGTGGGGCCTGTTAAAAAACCTTACGCAAGTTGAGAAGTTGGAAACGGGATCCTTCTGAAAATATAGTTAGGTCTTGTTTTCTCTGGTTGATGTGGACTCAAACTTTGATAGTACTATTTTTGAGACTACGAGCTTTCGTCTTCCACGATATATACTTTTCGTATAGTCTGTGATTCTCAACTGTATCGCAGTAGTACCACATCTAATTGCACTAACCTTTTTCAAGGAAAGAGAAAACAGAAGTGAACAAGGTAAATATAAACAGGAAAATGTCAAACAACCCGACTGTCTAATGCGAAACTGATTGGTGGCCGACTGTAGATAAGTGACCTGTCCATTCCGTCAGTGTATCAAAAGCAGACGAAATCAGAATCATCAAATGAAAATGATCTATCGAATATATTGAAAAAGTGGAACGACCTCGCATTGTAAATTCGCTAATGGAGTTTTTGGCCAAGCTCAGTCCGATCGTTTTGATTTCATCTTGAAATGGTCATTGTACACTGTTTCCTGGCTCGCTGCTATCGGATGCCGTCGCATTTGGTGCAACCGACAGTGTTGCCGAAATTTTCAGTTTGTTAATGTTGTTTCATTATTACGTTCCATCTCTTGCTGTCAGCACAACGATAATTCAGCCCGAATTAATCTTCATAATGATTGCGCTTATCTTCTAAATGATGAACTTCATGATTCGAATCAGGTTGATGGCATGGGTTGACTTCCTAAACTTGTGAGAAAGGTTGAGAGCGTCCTTTCATAGACCTGAATTATGCTTTCTTCTTCAGATGTAAACTAGGGATCTGTGTCTGCTCAATTTTTGAAGACAGTTTGTTAGGCTACTTATTCCTGTTTGCAGATAAATAGTCAGAACTTTTGTTTAATTTGCGCACTTTGGTCGACTTTTTCCAGAACTTTGTATTAGGACCGAATTCCGTTTTTGTTCGAAGTTTCCGGTAATGCATATCCTTGTCACAACCGTGGTTTAATTCTGGCCCACACGCTTGTTAGATGGCTATTCTGACCACCGTTCCATTGACCTCACCTTATGCACGATCATCTGACCACATCGAAGCGTTCAGCCATTGCGTTCCCGATCGGCTGACTAATTACTGACGAAAATATGAATGAAGCGATCGACTGTCTCGATTTAATTCGACTTATGGTAAGAGATGACAATTCTTACTGCGTATGAACAAACGTGTTGTATACTTGTGTGCGCCGCCCTTCGATATGGTGAAAAATGTTCGTTGCCCATTGGCATTTGTTGATTGCCTTCTACTATTGTGATTTATTGGGATTAATCAACAATGTTGTCAGTTGGCACCTGTTAAGGATTTGGTACTTTAACTTTCTTCTTAGTATATTCTTACTGCATGTGGTCCCATTGTCCTAAATTTGTCTATCGACTGTTTGAACAATTTTTAAGTATTCATACAACTGTTTCCTGGTGTACTCATGGTCGCGCAATAAAAAGCACTTGGTAGACTCCAGTGGTAGCCTCAAAGGTCCTTCCTCTCTTCGGCACGAAAAAAACAGCTAAGGAGAATGTATTTGGGTTGCTCATCGGCTTTCGTAAAACATGTTACTTGTGTGCTTGTCTATCCCGAGTTCTCCTGTTATATCTCTCCTTCACTTTGAAGAAATGTTTTTGTCACATATTTGTCAGTTTTTCGCCGAAACTGGCCTCCATTATGCTGCGTCAAAAGTGCTGTCTGTTTGTACCAAATTCCTTTTACAGACTATCTGTCCATAATGGTGGCTCGATCGTCTGGCCCAGTATGGATTGGCCGACTCGTCCGACGTTACGTTCACCAATTGGATGCGCATGCAGCCTACCGGTGGTGAACAGGTTCGCGGTTGTAGATCTCATGTATCCGATCGATAGCGCCCATCATAAATAACTACATTGACGATCAGTTACACTGGAAGCTTTTTGTTTTAGTTTAACTCTTTCAGACTATCATTTGTGCAGTATCAGGTTTGTACACCACCGTGTTAAAAATCGACGTTTGAGATCGCAGACTGCAAACCGTTCGATACAAGAAAAAATGGATATTACCAAGTTAAAGCGTTTGACTTGATAAACTTGGGGAAACCCAAGAATGAAATGTATGATGAAAAATCGCCCACTAACGTGAGAAAATATTGTCTAACTCAGCAAGTGTAGTTTGCTGTTCTAGAGTGGTTGAGTTAGTGTATGCTTAAAAATATGGATTTCCGGAATTGGTTGGGAGTCGCTTAAACGCAAGAGTGTAGCCTAGCATGTATATGAATAAATTGTGGGTGTCTTATTTTGACAGCTTAGCCCAGATTATGGTTCACGTTGAACTGTCTAACAGTTTCAACAGCAATAGTGGCTGTCCGCTTTTGGGATTTCCTCACAATTTTTTCGTGGACGAAATGATACACGACTGCCTGACACAATAAATGTCGGCACAGACTTTCCACCGGATAAAAGACTGCATGTTGTTGGTTATCTGACGAGAGTTGCCAAGCAACAATGTCCGCATTTGATCGCTGGCATTGAGTGGCACCAACGCGTGTGCATCAGGTAATTCGGAAATGGTTTTCTGATAACAAGTGAATTCAGTCGGGCCATCTCTGAGTATGTAAGGACAGGTAGTAGACCATGTACCAAGTATGACCGCTAGTTGTTCGTCACACTGAACACTTTGTGCATGCTGCTGTCGAATAGTGTAGGGTGTGACGAGGATGTTTGCCAACCTGTCGTAGAGGAATGAGGTCATCCACCACGGGGCTAACCACCCTAAGTCCATTGGGCCACGGTCCTCGCGATTCATAAGGTCACGGACTGCAGACTCTGGACGAGATGACTAGCCGGACTCAGCGACATAAATCTTATCATTGGTTGGCTGGGTTTTCTATGTAATAAGTACAACTAATTACGCAGCACAATAAAAACCGTAAAGTTGTCCCAAGTGATCACGTGGACCCCAACCAGACAGGCGACAGCTACCCACACTACTCAATGAAACAGTCTGGGTCTTCATATTTTGTGACCACGTTATCACTTCGTCACCGCGCGGTTTTATCCCACCGTTGGTTATATCAGTATATAATGCCGGGTGTGGTAAATACTCAGCTGGCGTAGGAAGTACGTGACCCAATCATTGCAGGTTGTGAAACGTAATTAATCGGCCAATTGATCGCGCATCCCGAGCGTTCCGGAACGCACGATGGTGAGCGGCCGTATTGCTCACGCGATCATTTCATCTTAATATGAGCTGATTGGCTGAGACAACGATGGTCAAGCACAGCTTCGTTGCAAGCGAGCCACGTATCCGAACAGTAGAGCAAAATAGCATGCATATAAGTGTTATATACTCTTCCTTTCAGCGACAATCAGGTCTCTCTCCGACACCGCAGATGGTACAGACTGACAGAGGTAACTCGTGTCATTGCTATCCTCGCTGACATCTCACCATCAATAATACAAGTTGATCGGATAGTGCTGTCCAAGTATATGAAACTGTCCACAGTCTCAGGCGGATTACTTGCAGCCAGCAACGTAAGAATGGGAATCCCTCAGTCTTGAAACAACATTTTGCACTCTGAAGATGCGAAGCGCATTCCATACAAACCAGCCCGGCCGCTCACTTTGTTCAGCATGGTCTGCATGTCTTCGGCTGAGGGGCTAAGTAATACAATGTCGTCTGCATACTCCATGTCGGTCAACTCAGCGCCAGGAAGAAGCTCCACACCAAGTTCACTGGATTCCTCAAGCGCACCTTCCAGAATGTCGTCTATCACGAAAGTGAACAGGAAGGAGAAGATCGGACACCCTTGACGAACATCACTAGGAGTGGTGAACGTCTGAGACAGTTGTCCATAAACTCTCATCCTGCCTGCAGAGTGGGTACACAATGATCTCAACAGATTCACGTATTTCCCTGATACTCCCTCGCGAGGAAGACAGTTACCGAGGTCGCTACGAGCAACTGCATCGAAAACAGCCTTTACGTCTAAAATTACCTTGGTCGTTAGTTGACTGTAAGAGTGCCGATGCTGACCATTCGGGTATTGTTGTCTACATGGTCTGGATAAAGCTAGCTGAACTGTTTTTTAAAATCTTCAGCCCACTTGTCAAGTCGGCGCGATTGGCTGTTGGCAAGTGAAACATCGTTTTCGTATATGGTCCCTGTTACACTGACTTGAAAGCCAGTACAATCACGGATCAGGGATACATGCCTTCTGATATTTCCAGATGAAAAGGCTCGTCCCATCTCTTCCGACTGTTCGACCAAGTGGTGCTGACGATCTTGAGCGCAAGCTTTTGATCAGCTTGCGTTTAAGTTCTCGACGTTCGTCATCATTTTTAGAAGCAGATGGAATCGAGCGACTCTGGTTTAAAAAGTTTGTCGATATGACAGAAATGCAGGTTTGTTGCAACTGCACAGCTTCTTCGGAACATACCTCTTCCTAGCAAGCCTTCTAAGAGGCTGTGATTCATTCCCAGTGTGCGTTCGGTTCTCTCACCCGACTCGAACTGGACAATTTGATCAGTGTTTTCTGGTAAGCGTTCTTTATTTCTTCCTTGCTCGAATGCCAGTTAATGATCTTGCATTTACGAGTGTGTGACCTCCAGGCAAATAACAAAGGCAAACGGATACACAAAAAGTGGTTGTTCCTAAATGCACGACGATGTTTGATAGAGTGGCGCCACCCGTAGCTGATTGATATATGATCGAGTTGTGTCCATGGCTGAGAGGCACATGGAGGTCTCCATGTAACACAATTCCAATTGTGTTGGAATGCGGTGCTCGAAATGTAGAGACTGTGAGGTGAGCACAGCTGCAGCAATCTTTCGCCGATGTCAGTGCGTTGTGGCCGGACACCAAACATTCCCCCATCTGCTTCTCTTCTGGAGGAAGACGAACGAAGTGAGCATTAAAATCACCGGCTCGTATGTTGTATTTCGAAATGTTTTGTCTGTTTCAGAAGGGTAACGAGGGCATCATAGAACAGGGCATCTATAGTGGCTCCCAAACAGCTTATGCCGACATAATGTATACACAATGCTTTTCTGAAAAATATACAACTTCTGGTACACTGCCAACCACACGCTACCCTCCAGTACAGGCTCTTGAGCCAAAGGTCTTGGTTGAGAACCCTAATCGTTCTCCTGTCTAGGTCTGGGCGTCCTAGCAGTATCTCAGCTCACACACAAACGGATGCTCACAACATCAGTAATTCCATACTGCATCGGCCGTCCCGCACTACAAACCGGGTGGCCCTATCTGTTACATACAGCAGAGTGGATAAGGG
>JTDE01021343.1:6266-23588 GCA_014338405.1 Paragonimus skrjabini miyazakii | reverse complement strand
GATGGAGACTTCTGTTTCCAAGGGCGGGGAAACGTCTGCAGACCAATGATCACAGGCAGAGCCCAAAGGAGTAATCAGTGACGAGGGTGGCCAGTTGAACTGTTGTAAATGCTCAACCTAACGCCCCAAGGGTCGTTGCAGGTTATGAATAGGCTCAGGATTGACTTCGCAGATTGCCTCACCCACACCTGACTTCTTGCTGCCAGTTACCCGGATGAGATGGGAAAGCTTCCGAAATTTCCCGTTAGCAGCAGCTTGTTCCATCTCGATAACGCGTTGTGTCCACCAGGCCCCGCAATCCTCTCGTAGTTGAAATTAACGTGGTTAGTCAACTGATCACGATAGGTAGGCGAGTCCTCGTGAACAAATAAGCTCAAATTGGACGAGGATATGATTTCTCTAAGCTTACTGCTGTTGTCGGCAAGAGGCTGTTGAATTCTATTTCTGCGATCTTCAAAGTGAATAGTGAGTTCGCGGTGTGTCATCCTGTAAACCGTAGCTGCATGGTAGAGTGATCTGAGTTATCAAGTGGAGGGCGCGTGTGAATAATAAACGATCGCTTATTGTTTGGGATGATTAAATCTGAATGTGCGTCCATACCTGCAAGAAAGGTCACGTTGCTGTGCAGACCGAGGGTGGTAGAGAAGATGATATCCGGTGGGCTGAACTCACTACATACAATATGTAGAAAAGTGTCAAGTCTCAAAAGAGCTACAGTAAGTCCGTCAACAACTTTCACAATTTCAGTGATAGGATAAATGTTACGTTTCACAACTGAGTGAGAGCCACTTGAGAATCTCGGCTTACACACAACAGCTTGCATAATCATTCCTGTAAGATAACTCACACAGGCGTACACTATGAATCACTAGTTTATGTAGCAACATCACCACCACGCCTTCGAAAGCACACAGTCATCGGTTGTAACCCTCCATAAACGTGACATGATAATATAAAGGGGCTTATCCGGTCATATTTGAGGTAGCCGGTCAAACGACGAAGGTTGTGGTGATGTGGTTTAATCGCAACAGCATAACAGTAAATAGTCGTAAGGTAATATTGGCCAAAATTGCGTGCGAGTTGTGTTAGATCAAAAACCCAAAAGTAATTTTCCTTTAACCATCAGCTGCTACAGATTGGGCTGTGCGAAAAAAAGTGCAACCACATTCGCTTACGAAAATGAGTCGGTATGATCACTGAATAAATGTAAATTTAGTGTGTTGACGAGAAACATTGGTTACATCATTGCCAAATCAACACAAATGGTTCATCGTTTACTCTACTGATACGACCTTCGCTATGTGGATTGTTTGTTCCAGTTTAAGTTAAAAAAGTACTCTGTAGGCGATCCTCCGATTCATTGTCTGGTCTGTTGGAATGTTTCGTGGTCGCACCAGTTGCGCAATCAGTCTTCCAATTCCTGAACCATCCACCTGTGTTCTCAGTTACGCGTCTGCCGAATTGTCGTGGTTCTGCCAATTTCTGGGTGGCCTCGGAATTAGCAACTGGGGGTATCAGGTCTGTTCTTGATGGTTTTGGAACGCATGTAGATTTTTCTGTCTGAGGCAGCTGGACGATGTTATGTGCCGTTGATTGTTGTCTCAATGCATTGCCTGATTAGGCTTGGAATGTTGTCATTCTGGAATGGTAGAGCACGATTTTCACATTTACCCGAGATAGTTGCTGTGATTACGCGAGCAACTTTGGCGATTGTAGTACTTCTCGGTTAACTTTATGAGGTGTCCGCTTTCTACCAGTGTTACGGATTAACTAACCAGCTCATTCTCTGGGTACTTTTCTCTTACAATACTGTCTACTGGGGCGAGCTGAAGATTGAAAGACCTATCTTTGCGCGCAACTAGTTCGGAATTCTTAATACATTAATATTCAGTTCGCATGGATTTGGGGTTTGCATATCCAGACAGTGACCCAGTTAGTGTTTTTGAATGAGACATTTGAATATGCCAGGTTCTTTGTGCGTTCAAGCTTTGGGCGACTTAAAGTTTGTACAAATTGTTTAATATTTAATGAAACTTCGTACCTTGCCATCGATCAAAGAATGGAGCAGCAGTGTCATCCGCGATGTAAACTCCAGCTGAAATATGAGTCAGGAAATGGAAGCTGTTTCTATGGAGATGACTTGGGGTCGATACGTTCTACCGAAGGGGGGATAATTAAGGAGACATTTAGACATAGTTTTGAGGGTCATGCTCCGCGCAGCACTAAGAATCTTTCTGGATTTATGGGTGCGTCACACTGTCTCCCGATGGTCCCGGGCAAATGGATAATTATTTTTTAGTTCGTTTTACTCCCATCAACCCTCTCAGTCGCCGTAGAGCTCGATTTTGAATGCTATCGAGCATGTTTGGTCCCAATCATGACGTGAATGTGCTTCAACTTACAATCCCTTTTATATAATTGGCAATTCACTGATGGGAAACCGGATTCTCCACATAACTCATCGCCTGAAACATATCTTCAGTTGGAGAAAGACTGAGAGAGCTGGTTTATGTAGTTTTTTGCTAATGAATGTAATTAAGTCTACTTTGGTTAAGTACTCTAACAGTGTCCAACTTGCATGTGACTCGACATGTTTATGTTGCTTAGGAACTAGATATGTCAACTAAAAAGTGAATAGTATGAACAAGATGTTACAATCTAAGCCTTTGCTCTACTGTTTCCATCCTTTACCTTTTGTTCCATTGTAGTCGTTCCACAGCCGACGAACACCGGACTCTCGCTTTTGTCCAACCGGGGACGTTGTCTTCCTGAGTTCTTCGAATACAACCGGCGCTGCTATCGTCTTCTCACCCAACTGTCCGATGCAGGAATAAAAAACAACCTAGACGGGACTAACTGTCAAACTCGTATCGCGCCCCATTCACCCGAAGAGTTGGTTCTCATGCGCCTGATGATGCGCACTGCAAGCAGCTTGCCCGAATTCAGCTGGATTGGGGTCAATTTTTCATACAATTCCACACTGAGTCCGACGAAATCAAAAGTATGATTTGTACCGTTTTGATGAGTAAAATACATCGAAATATTCCATTCCATGGTCGGGCTGGTTCGCGAGTTATGCCCATACAAGCTGTCATAGTTGTGTCCCAGTTTGTGCTGTAGAGGACATGCTGACTGACTGCGTCTGATTCCTTCAAGGTATCGAGCATCGTTTAAAAGCCTGATCTATCTACATACTGTCGCTCGCAACCCGGTTGATTGTTAACAGGGTATGTCCACCTTGTTATTGTTCAAGTTTAAGCGTAGGGTCTCAGTAAATCAGCCACATCCCTTCCCTTTTTCTTCAAACTGAGGTTTGTTTTTATTATGTTTGTATTGCATTTAAGTTTTGTTATAAACCAATTGTATTGCTGTCGATGATGGTGACTTTGGGGCATTATCCTATTAGTTATTTCTTTTTGTACATATACGTTCTAGTGCCATGCTATTGTAGGAACGCTTATCTTTTCAGTGCATTCGAAACTTTTTTACAATAAATTGATTTTTTATTTGTTATGCCGTATCTTTTGTTTGAACAGATTCAGTTTAGTGTTGAAGATGGCCTGCCAGTGACCCTCGGAGCTGCATTGAACTTTTACGATGATCAGCTTATGCAAACACTTAAAGGGCATGAGAATTCGGCTAATTATTGTGTAGCAATCGGCCGTGACGTCGCTGGTCTAAGTTTGATGAATTGCTCTACACAGCTGCCGTCTATTTGTGGCTATAGCATGCGTAAGTGTCTCAGTGTACATTTTTGGGTTATTGTAATTTTTTCCGTCTGTCCTCTCGATTAATGTCAAAACTCGCTGCCATCATTTTTTAATCATGTCTTCTGAATGGACTTTTTTCCTAGTGATACTCCACCTATGGCTTAGTATGATTTACATTGGCGTGCTCAGTTGTTCTTAAATTTGTTAAACATAACTAATCTGGCTTGAACGATGTATCGGTCGATTTTTTTGATCCAGATGATTACGAACTCCAGCCCACGACGACTTCTACTTCCTGCCCATCAACCTGGAAGCGTTTGGGTGACGTTTGCTATTCGGATTTTCGTTATCCTCCTCGCACGTGGTCAGATGCGGAATCCAACTGTCAGTCACTGGATCCCAAGGCGCATCTGGTCTCATTGCATACCCCAACCCAGCAAAGTTACCTGTCTAGACTGCTTCAACATCGCCGCGCATGGTTGGGTCTACGTGTTCAACGTAAGTTCCACCGGTTCATCTATCGCATGGCACGCATACTAATCAGTGGAACTATTTTCTGCCTGTTTGCTCTCTCTCTGGTTCACACGGCTCCCTGAATCGCTCAGTCAATAGCACGATCCACCTGTCACTTGATGTGTGACCACTTGTTTAGGCTAGCGTTGTTCGTTGAGGCCATGGTCGTTTTGTGTTGCCACACTGGTTGATTCGTGTAATCATCCGATTTACTTCTTGATCGTTGTCATCGTTATCAGTTTCGAGCCGTATATGTGAGTGCTATAGCTCGGACAGCCGTTGGTTCTGACAGTAGCCCCCGAAACAATTGATCAACGAATAAAGGCAAACGTATGTGGCACACAATTTGGGCAGAAAATATTGGAGATTTATGAGTAACTGGCGTTAACAACCTTACAATCGTAGGCTCGCTACTACCTATACCACGCTGCTACATCCGAGGCGTTTCTAACCTGATATGCGGATGGTCGCAAACTCCCCGATTGAACAGATGGCACCTCCCGACCTTGCTCAACGAGACGATCAAGGCTTTCACGACCCATGAACACGCCACCGTCTGGCCGTCTTGCGGTTTCCTCCAACCATCATCAGCCGCATTGAGTAAAACGTGATATGGCAGACGTCCTCTCACGCAGAGAGTACATGGCCCAGCCACTACTGACTTTTCGTACTGCATCGGTTATTGGTCGCGACTCTGTACATTTTGCAATTACTTGCCGGCGGGCTACCGCACCGTTCACTCTAACAGCCCATCCATACAGGCCAACTGGCGGGGAAGGTAGTGGTCGAATACCGAGGTCTGTGGAAACTAATCTAAAAACGTTTGCTGTGGTGCCTCCGTAACCTTCCCTCCGATTGGTCAAAACAACTGACACCGATTAATGATACTAAGCTTTTTATCCCCGAATATCCGCCGTTTGGTTGTCTATTTAAATCAGCTGTGATTCTCTCTGGCGTGAACAGTGTAGGGAAGTAGCGACCGTCGAATCCCAATGTATGACAGGTATGACAGGCAAGGTTTCATTACCATATTGTTGCATACGTGGTGTATTTGCCCTTCGTAATGAGCCACAGACCCCTCTGCTTATCACTTTGGCTGTACTGTTCGAACCAACCCCAAAATGTTTTGATCAGAAACAGTATGCATGTTTGATAGGTTTTCCCTTTCATCGCAATCATCAGCCGCATTATATCAGTGGTTAACAGTGTTGTTTGATTGTCATCCAGCCAGAAGAAGGAATGTCTCTGGCTTAGAGATAAAAGAAGGAGCCTCACTGGTTTGATCCCAGTGACGACAAGTGTGGTAAACTTTACGATTCAGTGACAGTGTGTATTTAGTGTTCGCCTTAACGCCCTCTGAGATTATTACTCTTCTTCCTTTTTTGACTTATTTATTGCAGTTCAAACAAACGCAAATCGCACTCGAATTTACACGTGGTCAGATGAGAGTCCAGTCGACTACCTCTCTTTCGGTGTGGGCGAACCGTCGTTTGGCTTGTCCAATGGAGATGTGGAAGAATGTGTAGTTCTGCAAGATGAAACACATGATTGGAATGATGTGCACTGCTACGATCGTTATCCGTTTGTCTGCCAGTTAACGTTGTCGCCGAGTGTGGACCAGACTTCGGTTTCCACAACCCTGATCCCACAAGGTATTCGACCACCTCTGGGTTTATGAACACGTTTTGTCATTGAATCATACGTTTAAATAATCGATTCACTGTATGCAATCATTGACACTTTTAACTGACTAGCAGCTTTCGGAGTTTAGCTGAGAATTGCCACCTTGAACATGCGTCGCAGTCGTGGTTTCGCTTCAGTGCGTTTGCTGGTAGGTGTTATATTTGATTGATTTCCATTTCTGCTTGTTGTCTACCGCTTTCTTGATAAAGGTGAGAAGAGCAACTGACAAAGCGTATGTTGTAAGGTAGATTACGCTTGTGATCGGCTGGTAATCCATAATTTCAGAACGAACATAACCAATGGATAATTATTTTTTGGGCAACTTCTCGCCTCGAACTCACAAGCTTCTTCGACTAGGTGAACAAATTGCAAACTCTGAATTGTTTGTAGCTGACGGGACTATATATTTGAACACAATTTACAATAGGTTGAGTGTACAGTAACGGATAAATACAATGTTCTAGTTGTGGATAGTGGGAAATTGAGGACGAATGATTGCAAAGAAGATTTGGAGGCGACACCATCCTTCGGAGGGGATTTCCTGTGGGTTTCAGTTTTTGATTGGGTGGAAGGAGACAGCGCTATTCACTTCATGTGTTTCACCATATCCTGGTCATCCTGGGTGATGTTCTCGGGTTCATACAAAAGTTTGCCGTGGCATTCATCTTATGATGCATTCATGCGATTGAAGCCTGAATTGACTGTCCATAGCTTTCACTTTTCCGCATCATTAAGTGCACTCAATTCACGGACAACTTGACAAAACAACGACAACATTCACGTCACTGAGCCCGATTAGCCACCTTCTGACCTAAAGTCTTCAGCCATTGTGAGTCGCGAGGTCACCAGCCCGGGAGACGAAATCGACCTACAGTGGCCAACCCACTGATGAATGACTTCATTCTTCTATGTCAGGTCGTCATCTGTTCACCTCACACCTTACGCCAATCGACGGCAACGTCGACGGCAACGTTGTCCGGTGTGGCAGAAGACTACCTGGCATGAAACCGAACATGGGTACTCGTTTGACAATCACTACCAAATACTCGCTACCTACCTCATCGTTGCTTACTCTTTCGTGCCACTCGATACGAACGATTGAACGCAGACACCGGTGGTCAAATACCTGAAGACGATTCACGTATTCTAACCTGAGCGGCCAGATGTCGATGCCGTGAAGTAACACAGCCCTCACTGTCGCCTTACATAGACGACCTTTAAGCACCAGAAAGAAACCGCTTCATGGCCAGAGGTATCCTAGATTAGCGAACACTGCCGTAGCTTCTATTTTCATTCCCTAAGTCGCCACTGCCACTAATGCAGGTTCCCAAATAAATAAACCGATCAACAACCTTCATAATCTCATTATCTAACATTAAATCTACGTAATTGCAGCAATCTTGCATAAGCACTTTGCATTTTGAGGCTGCAAAGCGCATTCCGAAGTACTTAGCAGAACGTGAAATCGCATTTAGCGTTGCTTGTGCTGCTTGCAAGTTGTCAAAAAGCAACACCTTGTAGTCAGCGTAATCAAGAAAAGCCAGTCTTCTACTAGGTACGGGGTCCACGTCGACATCTTCTGAGTGCCGCAGACAATCCTCCATTATTTTGTTCATGACGAAATCAAACAAAAACGGTGAAAGGGAACAACCTTGACGTACGCTGTTCCTGGTGCTGAAACTGTCAGACAGGTCACCATAAACCCTAACCGGAGGTTAAGTATGGAAATAAAGCGCCCACATTATATTCACATAGTTGGTAGGTACACATCGGCGTTTAAACGGCTCTAACAGTGTAGATCGATCCACTGAATCGAACACACCTGTATAGTCGAGCAATACGACGATCGTTGGCCGACGACATACATGACGCTGTTCCAAAATTTCGCAGAGTAAAAATGTGATCTATACATTTCCGCTCAGAGCAAACCTCTGTTTGTTTTCTGGTGTTTGCCTCTTGACTTACAGTGAATCGACGAAGTATGTTGGATGACAGAACCCTAGAAATGACTGTGGTTAAACCAATTTCTCTATGGTTTTTGCAAGAGTCTCGCACTTACTCCTTGAATATGGGACCCATTATCGAGTGACCCTAGCACGGAGTGGGTAGGTGTCGCCTGCCTGGATAGGGTCCACGTGATCACTCAAACCGCTGGTTAGAAACGCTATTCGAGATGGCGATGTGTCGCAGTCAATGGCGTACCTGTATCCATACCATTTCCGCTTCTCCCTCTTAGTAACGTTTTCTTCTAAGATATTCCACGTCACTGTTGAGGTGAACGGCGGCCCGAGCCACAGTACCCTTTGGTCAGGTTTATGGCTGTTATCATGATGATGATGATGATAGTCTCCGTCATCCGCAATTGAGTCAAGATCTGTATAGATGCCTAACACCTCCCCCGACCTCATTAAAAAGTGCCGACACGAAATCATTTGAGTCAGCAGCCCTATTACCTATAAGAGCTGACCTCAGTCCGAGCGAGTGGTCCAAAACCTATCGACTAGGAAGCTACATTACAAGTTTGTGGCGACAACACAGTTGAAGCAGTCGGTCAGCTAAAATGACCCTCAAATTGTTCCGCCCACCGCTCTAACCTTCTAGACTTATCATAGATGTGTGTGCTATCTGACTCGCTGATGGCATCATTGACAGAAGATCGTCTGGCACCATGAGTACGGATAAGCAGAAAGGATTTGTCCGTGTTCCCTAAAGCAAAAGCGGTTTACACTTCCTCAAGTGTTTCCATAAATCAAGCCTCACTCTCAGCCTTTAGGTTACATTTCAGCTTCCTACGGAAATCTCTTCTGGACTTGTTAGATGAACTGCCAGAAGGAATATTTCATCTGGCTTCTAATAACTCCGGCTATTTCTCCAAGATCCAATGTCTGTTCGACGCATGCACCCCGTGCTGCATGCTACAGTACCTGCTTCACGAATGGACTGAGAGATCTCGGTCCAATAGATGTTATGATCTTCAAAGTGAGAACTAGTATGATGGCTTCCTAAGCTGATTTGGTACTTATGTTTTATCGAAGGTATAGTCAGTTTCTCAACAGCCAGTCGTTATAATCGGTGAGGTCGTTGACCAGCTAGAGTAAGAACAAAACGACAGCATACCAACGCATGATCTGAGCCCAAGAATTTGCTCTGGTAAGAATGACAGCTTTGAATGGAACCACATTATCTATAACTAACAGCTGTGATCTATCTGAGACCAGGGCCTGATCCAGAGGAGAAGGAAGCCAAGTATACCAATGATATGGAGGATGTCTAAAATTAGTGCTGGTTAAAAAATAGCTTATGCTTAGTATACAGTTGCAACAGTCAGCCGTCGTTATCCGCCCGATGTGATGCCATTCCGAACCTACCACCTAAACGATACCCGGACTCATCAATTGGCCGAGCTGGGCGTTCATATCTTCGGCCAGATGACTAAATCAGAACCATGTGTCAACCGAATGAGAGCGGCCGGATCTGAATAAAAGGTGACCATGACTTTGGCGTCACTACGGTCAGGTGGAGAACAAGCGAACACAGTGAAGAGATTTCAGAAATTTTTGCGTCTAGAGTTGGCTTTAGTGGAACCTTCCAGGTGGACGGCACAAAGTCTACTGTTAACAGGAATCCGATCTACTGATGAGGCTGCGGCCGTCGAGCTGGGGACTACACCTACTCTAGCCTGACAGTTAGCGGCTGCTGTGGAGTCACTCGAAGTGTATAGCCGGTATCGGGTAGACAATGTGGGTTTTGTTCGTTTCACAAGGTGACCACTGTTTTGGATTCTAGTCTCCAAAATGCAGCAAACATCGCCATTCAGCGATTCTAACGTTTGTGAGAGAGTGGCCTGTTGACCTATTTGTTTTTGAGTGCGAACGTTGAAAGCACCTATAGTAATTCGCATTCTAGGTCTAAGCAAAGGACGAAGGAGACCTGAGGTTGAATGGTAAGAGATGAGACTTATCGACACAACATTACTATGATTAGCTATATCTATTAAGAGACCTGCACAGTAATAAACAGAAATGGGTGTCGGAAGGGGCTTAGGAGCGAACTTTGATAGGACACTGTGGAGGGGTCAGCAGTAGCACGTTTTCCCTTATCCACTCTGCTGTATGTAACAGATAGGGCCACCCGGTTTGTAGTGCGGGACGGCCGATGCAGTATGGAATTACTGATGTTGTGAGCATCCGTTTGTGTGTGAGCTGAGATACTGCTAGGACGCCCAGACCTAGACAGGAGAACGATTAGGGTTCTCAACCAAGACCTTTGGCTCAAGAGCCTGTACTGAAGGATAGCTTGTGGTTGGCAGTTTACTAGAAGTATATTTTTCGGAAACGGCGCCAACCTTCTTCTAACCCCCAACGTGGAGTATCAGGAGATTGTGGCTTGTCAGACCTCTACTTATGGACTTGCGTGGTTCGAGTGACTCTGTCGGTGTGGTGACCACAACGTCCAGTTTGGGTCAATAGGTCATTGAGATGCACAAGCCGTCACACCGCCGTTAGGTTTAGGTATACAAACATTGAACTATTCAGGCCGGATTCATGTTGATCTTGTTTTTTTGTTCAGACTATAAAATGGTGCCTAGTTAGGTGGGACGGTGATGGTAATTGTTGTTGTCTGAAGTCATTGTTTACTGCAGAATTGTGCAATATCTTTCTGTAGTAATCTTCGTCTATCTGTGGTGCCTGTCAAACATACAGTAATTCGAAAACAGAAGTCAATAGCAGTAGTGCGCAACTTTTGTTACTTGACGAGTTTCACTGCATCCATCAGGCACATACTACAGTGGTGGTGTTTATGTAAGACAGTCAAACAGGGTTAGTGAAAAGAGTTGCACAATCACGCATACACAACCCATACACTGCATATAATGCATTTGTTCATTTACCACGGCAGTTTCGGGCTGGCAGCCTTGCTCTTCTGCTGGCATAGTGGTGGTTGTAACCTGTGATTAGCAACAGCCTCAGAAAACTGAAACAGTCTGATTTTTGGCTAGATTTACAAGATGCCTTAACACCAATAGATATTTGTAACGCATTACGCATGAATCAGAAACACAAAATATTTAGTTACCACGTAATATGGACACTACACGATGAGGTGAGCAGACAGACTTAATGCATCGGCTGTTCGGTCAGTGTAACGGGACTTGGAGGAGGGGCAAAGGAAGTTAATGTAATGCATGTGCATCCTCTCGCCGTTGACGCGGTTGCGTATTAAGTAGTTCGTCGATGGCACATCCCGCCTTCTGAGGCTCGAATTTTCGATCTGGCCCTTTGCCAACACGCTTTGTGAAATCTGCAGTATAATGATCTCATCTTACATCGGTTCAGTCTTGCAGCCGGCACTTCCTTCCGAATGTCTTTTGCAAATCTGTTCTTGTTTTTGTCTGATATGTATGATTGTGAATAAAAATACTTCCCTTCTCTTCAATTTTTATTCAAAGTAATTAGGGGGACCAGTTGTTTCAAATATATCTGACTACATTCTGGCTGTCACCTGAAGCTGCTCTCTGCAAACGCCATTCGGCTTCTGAGCGAGAAAAGTTGTAAGCCGTGGCTTTTGTTATACAACTTCTGGTCCGACGTTGGTTTGTTGGATATGCGTTTCATACTTTCAGTCAACAGAGCAGGCCCTCGTTTATTCGCCCGAAGGTTATTTGTATCAGTCGAAGTTTATAATATGTGCGTATTGTTCTACATATTTTCCCCATGTCAAAACTATATGGCCACCTATCAGTTAACTATATTCTTCCCTTTGTCTGGTCCCCAGCGATCTTTTTTCGCAACAAATGAACACATAACATTAGAAAGCTGTGGGATGATTCTCTTCACGATAATGATGATGACGTTTGAATAGTGTTTACTGAAAATGACATATACAGCAGTACGAAAACGGCCGCCGCGACCTGCCATAGTGTCTTCACAATGATGTGCTGGCCTGGTGTGGTCTGGGCACGTAAACATCGTTTGCCTCTTCACGACATTTTAATTGTCAAGTCTCCTTGTGGGTGATTTGGGCATCAACAATTTGTCATATGATCCGCGCTTCGTTTTGCGTTCGCGGCGCCCACATTATGCAGCAAACTTATTTTAAGAATGAACGAACGCAATTGACCTCGAAAGAATAATCATGCACATTTGGTATACAGTGTATAGTCCTGTGGGAAAACTACACTCTTGCCAACTTACATCAGTGAAGGACAACAGAAAGTGCTTCATCGTTTGGATTGAATAACCGACCTCATGGTTATTGTTTAATATGGGCAGTCCATTCACTCGTAAGTTTGGAGTGACCGCATCATACGAGCGGGGAGTGTTTAGCACAGTGTTTGATTGAAGTACTCTCCTTTCTTCTGAAGATAGTGCTAGTATAGTATTTATGCTCCGGACCCATCGAGGTTTTTTTCTTGGGAATGAAAGAATCGAGATGTTTCTATTGAGTTCAGAAGACATCGCTTTCACCCTGTCGTAAGCACTATTGCATATGCCGCTGATTCAGCTCAATGGTTTCATCCGTCATCTTATGCTCCAAATTTGACACCATTTTTAAGTCCCTTGAGCTCAACAACATATCTTGCTACATTTGAAAGTTTTCATAATATCCATCATTTCACCCACCTTGATTAAACCACTCGTCGTTCGTCTCACTTCATCTGAGAGGTGTCATTTGGCTTTCTGAATTTACACGTACTAGCAGTTCTAGACTTTTGGAGTATTGCTAAATCCCGACGTGCTTAGCTGTATTTATTAGAACCCTAGAAATCCACTGCCTCCAAATTGATCAGGTGGCATCCACGTAACTGTCGCGAACTGAAGTGATGGTCACATGAGACCATCACGTGACAACGTAATTACTGGCAGTTTGGTCCAATAACTACAATTTAGATTACGTGTTGACGCATACACAGCTCTCAAATCGCATATCTGTTGACTTAGATAACACCAGTCCAGCACATCAGTTTAAAGTCTATAATAACTAGAGCTGACGGTTTATTGTTATCGTGGCTATTTTTTTAACTTTTAGATAATGTCTTTTCAGTAAACGTTATTCAAACGAAATTCAGTTTTCTGATAGTGTTCGTATTTTACGTGTTGTTGAGTTCTGTTGACGTTGACCTTGGAGCAGTGTTCGTACGCAGTATTCAAAGTGGAAGACCTAATGGTTGCTGTTGAACTTAAGGGTGACTGCTGTTGTCGATAGACAGCAGTGTCATGTTTACCGTGGGTTTTCTTATGGCTAACACATCGGTGAACATTAGGCCACAATTCTTCTTCCGTGTTACGTTTATTCCGTATTTTTTGGTATCCAAGTAACTGTGAAACTGATCAATCCGATTTCGAGGTAACAACAACAAATGTGTCATCCACGTATCGAATCCACACCTTGTGTTTTAATGTTTAGAAGGCTTCACATCCGAAGCGCTTAACTACTACAGCATCTACCAGCGATCCTCGTATTAATAGGCTCATTGATGTGTTCTTCTGCAGGTAGACTCTGTCATCGATTTTGGAGTTCTTTTGCCTCGTTTTCTTACTCTTTGCTTGTTCAATGCGACCATGGCACATTGCCTTTTTCTATGGCCAGAATAGTGTTCCGCTAGTTTTTCGTAAACAGTATTAGCGCTTCATTTTCATTTGCTATTAAAATATTTGTTACTTTTTGAATGTTCGGTTTTCAGCACATCCTTGTTCTAACAGACCACCTTGCTTGTTCACTCAAACCGCGTTTTGGACCTGGTTCGAAAGATGGGACGAATATTGTCGTTGATATGTCTGCTTATTTGCAGTTGAAATCTCCTAACGGAACTGCCTTGTTTTTTTTTAATTAATAGGTGCTTGGATAAGTTGTATTTAGCTTCAGTCTAATGATTCTGTAGTAGCCTGAAGCGCTGGTTTACTCAATCTTATCTTTTCATATTGTTCGAGTCTGTTGAAACCTTGATGACGTTCCCATCCTTGCCAATCCATTCGGGTTGCAATAGTTCGTTAATGGTTTGTTGCATCGTGACATTATATTTTTATATACCTATGTTTCGGTGTGTCAGACGAGTCGGTTCAGTAGTCTGACGGCTGCCATCGCTCGGTCTACGAAATTCATTGCTATGTTTTGCTGGTAATACGACGGTATTGTTTCAATTTTTTTCTTCGATCATGAGATTCTAATGACCAATGCATTCATGGTCGTGAGTATTGGCTGATCGATTGTGCATGTCGACGTGTTGCATTTGGCTGGGCTGTCTCTTTCTAGTAGCTTCGTTTTTTTACTTCAATGCCTTGTAGCTTTCGGCCAATTTGTGTGCTGATAAACAAAAGTTTGTTGACCTATGGTTTCGTGTTTTTCTGCGGTGAAAAACGCAGATACGTGTACATACGCACTACTCACACTCTTTCACATAGTCGCCTCCGATTGTTCTGTTCTTGTGTTTGGTCCATCAGCTGTGTGCGCAAGTTATGGAAGGAGAGAATTATTTCTTTCCGTTTCTACAGGTCAACGCTGATCGATTAATTTCTCTCTGCTTACCAATGAGCCTTCCTGCATATACTGGTTATTTCTGTATTCTTGTCACTGCTTCATAGAGTCATTCGCGATCCTAGTGCGTATACCGCTGTACTGGCGTTGTGTGTTGTAGTCAGGCTTAACTTTGCTATATGCTCTTTCACTCTCTTCATGGGTTATGTTTTGGTATCTCGCCTCTGTCCTTACCGGGGCTATCAAGTGTGCCATTTCAGTGTAACGTTTATTTCGAGGTGTTTGAGATTTGTGTCAGGATTTCATTCAAGATCATGACTGTCAGACTCTCTGATAACGTCAACCTATTTGTTGTCGTTGTAGATCCCCTGCAGCAATTTTGCTTCAAAGACGACTCGTCATTTTGTGTAGAACTACACCAGACACCACTAACCTTTTGGGACGCCGAAACCATGTGTCAATCTCGCAATTTGACCCTTGTTACCGTACCAAGCAAGGGGCATCACAAGTTCGTGATGACCTTCCTTCCAGAGGTTTGTTCTATCCTATTATGATGAGCCGCATTACAGACAACGTTAGCTAAGTTAAAGTTGTACGGAATTTTTTTTACGTGTCCAGTTGTTTTGGTTTCATCACACTTTTTATGTCGCCTCCGCCAGTTCAATGGCAGCTGTAAGACGGGCTTGCCGAACTGAGCCTCGGTTATTTTCATTGTTGCAGCGGTGGGTGTGATGTAATAGTCGAAAAACATAAGTCGTTCAATTCTGTCGTTCGTACTTCATGAATAAGAACGTACCATGTCCTCCCTTGGGAGAACGTCCCGTCTAAAAAAGGCGCTCGGGAGGTGTGAAATTTTCACGCGTGTTCTACGTCTGTTAAAGGTACGATTCTCCTAGAACCAGGAAGTATTTTTCAAGCTTTCGTTAAGCTTACTCCACCCAAGAAAAAGCAGTCTGAAGACGTTGACGGGCCAGATATAATTTGTTTACACCTCAAGAACAGGGAGGATCAATAAAGTACACTAAATCGTTCTTGGGCACTCTTCTCACATTTCTTTGGCAAGCTAAGCTCTAATGTACGTCAAGCTGAGGGACTTGATTTTTATTAGTTATTCAACAGTTAACTTGTCCTCTGAAGCAGACGAAACCGTTACTCGTCAATCAATTTCTGGTGTGTGCATTATGCTCTTTAGGATTGACATCTTTCAGGAGCGTGTGCTAACATAACTGCTCCCTGAAGTATTCTCAAATCCATGCAGGACTGTCTTTGAATTAGACTCTCGGGTGAGAATTTTGTCAAACATTTAGTAGAAACTGTTGTCGCTAATTCTTGCTTCGATTCCGGCACACTTCCCTGCTCCTCTTTTCCGGCTTTCACCGAGTTCGTCCATGCCCGAAGACGCGATATCTACGCTTTAATCCTCAATGGCTTAAAAGTAGGTTTGTTGCTAACAGTCAACGGGTGTCAGCAACAACCAACATGGTAACTGAAAGGTGCCTTCGCAGTACTAGCGTAGACGGCCGTACTAACTAGGCCACTGGATTGCACACCTTTTGTGCAATTTTACTTATTTGTGATTCAGGGCCTGAAATGATGCTCAACCGTAACAGTTGCTATTGCAACACTCATTTCAGGTGTACTGTGTTTTCTGTAGTCTACTCATTAGAGCATTCGGAATATATATTTTGATACTAATTAATTAAACGATACAATTAAACGATACACTGGCTCGCCTGTTAGAATAATTGCAATATTATGCAATTGACAGCGGGACTAACAGGATACAACCGAATGTCTTATCCATGATAATGTAACCCGTTGACGGCATTGCGACTCAGTAACTCCTACTTGGAGCATATGGGTACCGCTGTTCCTCGGGTCATTGTTCTACCTGTTTAAGCTGACTGCATACCAGTGCGTCACCGTAATAAGTAACCTGGTGCAACGCCCAATTGGTCGCCATCCTAACCTGACGGTTGCGCGTGGACTTGAGGCCAATGACTGCCTTCCATTTTTGACATACTCCCAAGTCGTTGAGAAGGTGGTTTGGTTAGCAGAGTTGTCTGTAAGAACCCCACGAGGTATGGTCTATACTTAAACCAACAGGGTTTGTTTCTTCTTCGTGGCTGTATTGCAGTTAAGCATCAGTGTGAACCACTGATGTATTGCTATCTATGATGATGATGATGATGATGATGATGATGATGATGGTGATGATGGTCCAGCACAAACGAACACTGTTCACATAAATAAGGCGGATCTGTTCTCAAGATAGTTTGGAAGAAATCAGACTTGATCGCTTCTGTTCACCAATTCAAGTGTTTACTGTAAAAGGTTCACCCGAAGGCACAGTGGACAAAGGACTTCCCCTGAAGAGATGATGACTGTAGAACAAGGGTCTAGTAGAGCTGCTTTTTAAGGGTGATTGCATCGTGCGTCAAACGACAACGATCAGGAGATTCACTTTGACGAACATTGTCCATCTGGGATCTTTGTAAACGCTAGGCTTCAGAACCTACCAATGCCCCCAATCAAAGGAGGTCAACCTGTTGACTCATATTGTATGTGCCAAGTTATGTGTAACTGCAGAGAAAGCAACATGAACAAAACTGAAAGATATTTGATCGCCATAGTGAGAGAATGTTTGCCTAAATGTGTGCAGTAAATCATGTTATCAGAGAACGGTAATGTTTCTGAAACTCGTGAACAACCAGTTGTCACGGTCACCAGACACGTCCTGATCACTAGCTGTGTTATCTACCCAGCTTCAGAATCTCGTCAAATCATTCCACCTCAAGGTTCTTAAGGCTTGCTGAAGCGATCGTAATCAGTCGACTTAAACCAGCTTTGTGTTTATTCAGTAACAGTTGTTCGTGGACCCGATCCTTTTCCATATTTGGCAACCTATCCTAACTCATCAACTGATTATCCATCGCACTAC